>JAMQGT020013716.1:0-89542 GCA_024447675.2 Pterophyllum scalare | reverse complement strand
TGGTTTTGTACATCTACTTTGAGACTACGTATTGCTCAGCCATCCCTGGTGGAATTTTAGTTACGTCCCTACTATGAGATGAAAAAGGTCATTCTATAAAGAATCCAAATTCTGCAGTGTTGCTTTCTCTATAGTAATGCGCAAATACAGTATTTACTAGATTTGCTTACAATATTTTCGAGAAGGGTATAATATTTCTATGCATTGCTTGTAACTCATTGCTATGCACCATTGTATTTTTATTTTTATTTTTGCATTTATTTAACAGTTTAAAGATAGTTGTCCATGTTTTACACTAGTAATCTTGTAGTAGGTGCACAGCAATGGCAACACAGGGTGTTTTTGGAGTATGATTGGTAGTCACATGACCTCTTTGCTGCTTTCCCAGTGGGGAATGTGATTCGAGCCAATCACTCATCATTGTCAGTGGCAGTGTTTCTAGCCTGCAGGGCCCCATGCTCACAAATCTAATCTAGCCATTTAAATGGAGCTTTTGCGCTATGCTTCCAGCACATACTGCGTCACGACTGTGTAATTGTCTGGATCTTCTCACAAGATAATTATCCCTCATTTTGCAGAGGCTAGAACAAAGACAAAAACCAGAACATGCTGAAAAAGGAGTAGTAGTGCTCTGCAGGACTTTGAATGTTTAAAAAAGGCTTTGTCGTTTCTTTCGATTTCAGCTTGATTTCTCTCAAACTCCTCCACTCGAATGCTTCACTAGCTCACAGGTTCTGATTGTTTCATATCTTCTCCTAAAATGCCACCACAGACTGTAAATCAAATCTGACTTTAAAACAAATGGTCAGATCCAGCAGCAGAATCTGAGCTGAAAACTTGTCTCTGTAACTCTGTTTGAGGTAACCGTTGACCTTTTACCTCTGCTCTGATTCGACCACAGCGGGGAACCCCTTGGTGTGTTCAGAGGCTCGTTTTAAGTGTCGAAATGGCCGTTGTGTGGACCGCAGCTTCTTATGTAATGGCGAGAACAACTGTCAGGACAACAGTGATGAGGAGATTTGCTTGACTACAGCAGGTAATGCTTCTTTTTTTTTTTTTTTTTTTTAACCAAGGCATTGCAAATCAAACATACACACAGGCAGATCCCTTTTATTAAGCCTTAACACACACATTTTAAACTGTTTTACGAGGGTCCTGGAAGCCCGCTGACACATTTTGTCATACTTCAAAACCGAAGGAAAAAAAGGTGTCAAGTGGTAAAATACCATAAAACCTGATTAGTTTCTGTGAGCACATTAAACAGCTGCAAATAAAACTATGGCATAGTACTATTGTGAAGAAATAAACTCAGGTGTAAGGATGATATGTATAAAAAATTATGTGATTTGTTGACATTTCGTGTTGATTAATAACACATTTTTTACCTATAATGTACAAATCTGAGAACTGTGTCTAAGATGTGGAAGTACCAGGTTTGCCTGAAAGATATGAACTGTATATGAATTAAATAAAAGGAATGTCATACCAAAAATCACCTCAAGTTAACAAATAGCAGTCAGTTTTAGACACGCTGTAATTACTAAGACTAATTATGCACTGCATATAATAATCTTCTAGAGCGGCGCGGAGATAAAAGCCCTGTGTCCTATTGCAGATTTATTATCTGAAAAGTGGTGCTGTACAAGAATTTAAACTTAATCTTGTGTCAGATAATTGTTGCAAAGTGGGGAAAAAGGATTTGGACTTTTTACTTAATTAAAAAATAATCCTACTTAAGCAGCTTAATGGTTCACAAAGTTGCGTATTCAAAATGTATTTAAAGTACCTGGAGTAAATATACCTCATTATGTGGAATGACGCTTTTCAGAAACATATTATTGGATCATAATGACGATGATTTGTTGATGTGTGTCTCTCTCTTTAATGTTGCAGCTGTTGATGATTTTAATTACTTATATATTGCTTGTTTGTTTGATCTATAATAATGCAATTATTGTGCAAAATAATAACTACAGCTTTAAAATAAATAGTGTGGCGTGCACCATTATAAAGTACTCTAGTTTGCATCCAAAATATAGTGGCGTAAAAGCAGAAAGCAGCATAACACAGAAGTACTTAAATACACTACAAGTACATTAAACTTCAGCAAACTACTCGAGTAAATGTACGCACTCAGATTTCTACTTGTCCTATCCGTTCTCTCATCTAATAATGATGGGGATTGTAAGATTAACTGTTGTCCAATCGCTTTGGTGGACCGGAGGAGTTAATCATGTATCGAGGATGTTGATGCCACCCCATGTCCCCCTTCCAGACACACGCCTGCATGTACTAACATTTATGTATCATTTTCAATAGAGCGCATGACTGCGTGCAAGGCATCGCATTAACAGAATTGTGTATGTGCTTCTCTGCTGCAGTTGTTCAGCTCAGTAAAAGGCATATCTATCTTGTAGAACATCTTAATACCATTAATATGAGAGTAAGAGACGCCTTCTTTCAGCCTTTCTCTCATGGTGTTACTCTGCCCAAATTAATCTCATTAAAGCTGCTAATTCGTTAAAAAAAAAATTATTAATGGTAATAAATGTTTTCTGCATGCAGTATAAAATCCAAACACATTTCCACTATATCTGAAATATTGGCAGTAAACTTTGAAGCACGTTTTCAAACAGGTGGAAGCTTGTGGATGTACGATTAAACTTGATAGGAGAGGTGCAATATTCAGTCATTCAGCATGTCATACAATTTGATGATTCTGGAAGCATCACTTAGGAGACGTCTTCTGCAGTCTGCGATTCATAAAGATACAACAAAGCCACTGCTAGATTATGCTTTATGCCAAAGAAGACATAAGCTGCTGTGATGTTATTCTCACAACACTGGGGAAAAAACTCACTATACCTTTATTTAACACAGAGACACACACACCATGTCAACATTAGTGTAATGTTTGATGACATTGGGCTGACTTGCAGTGTAATTCAGATACCAGCAGGATGATCCCTGATAGTGAGTCTGATGCCTTCAGGTACAAACTGTCTTATTCACTGTCAGGTGGCACTTGTACATGGCATTTTTATTCTCCTGGCACTATAGCCAGCTACTGTCAACACTTCACTTGTTCTTCCACTGCCAAGACTGTGATTTCTGCCAGCAGTCCGACTCTGATGCTCTTATAACCACCGGAAGCCCAATGTGGACTGTTGTCAGGTGTTCTTTCCTGTTTTAAAAAAAAATCTGTATATCACTGTCCTGCGAAGAGGCTGTTGTCACATTGATTTATACTTTAAGAACAAAAGGCTGTCAAATCTAACAAAAACAAAAACAGGCTAAGTGGAAAGTTGAAAACTATCAGCATCTATAGCCCACTAGACAGTAATGTTATTACCAGTACTGAGTCAGGCAAGCTCAGCAGAAACTTGATTGAAACTCAAGAGGCAAAACATGTCTGCTAAACAGGAGAGGAGCCCTGCAGCAGTCGCACAGGAGACGTCAAAAAGTTTTGTCCAAATTTTGCTCAGTTGCCACTACTGACAAATTGCAGGCTATAATTGCTGAAGCTAATTAATCTTGCAAATTTATTGCTTTTCTCTTCAAAATAATAAGCTGGAGTTAGTCACCCCCTCACACACACACACAATGTTGTAAAGCTCAATTGATGAACATATTACTATTATTTCTTCTTGCTTGTGTTATGAAAGTGACAGATCGAGAACGGAGTCTATCTATAATTACAAGCCTGTCCTCCACAACTCAATGCAGCAGCGCAGAATGCTGAACAGTACTGTATTGTGATGCAGAAATATTGATCGATATCTGTGTCCACTGCACTCCATTTCCTTATTGACAAGTGAGCAATACCGACTCCAGTGCTTACTGGAAGACTGCAGCTGCCTCTAGTTTTAGCATCTGAGGCATTAGATCTCAGAAAGCATTTTCCATACTGCATACTGTATGGAGAGTTGCAGTTATCAAACAGAAAACCTAATATTAGATTATTCTTTTCCCCTTATAAATGTATTAAAAAGCGTTAGAACGCATCCATCTTTTTCAGCAATCTTTTACATCAGTATGGGCTCAGTGAAGATCTACCAAGTGATTCGTGACTGGGAATTTTGATGGTCCTGAGTACAATTATTTAGCTCCATTAACTACAGAGCGAAACAGTTTTATTAAATTGGCTGCAATGGTTGCAATGGTTTCTCAGAGTGCATCTACCTCTAAACTGTCTGCAGGTGATGGAGTACCAAGTTTTATCCTTTTCTTATCACAAAAAAATGCTTGTATTTTCAACTATCTCGTTTACAAGTTTTCGATTTCACAGAAACGTCTGTGCACCAACTTCTTACCTGAATCTGTTTTGGATGTGTTGTTGTATTCCCTCAAGACTTCTTGCCGGTGCAGTTTTTATGGTAGTATTTGTATGTATGGAGAGTCTTGTGTAGCGCTGCATAAAGTTCAAGTGCTAAAAGGTTGCGAGCTCTTTCTTCTGTTGGCCCCAAAAAAAGATTGAGGAAGAGCAGTTGCCTTTTTCTTTTCTTTTCTTTGTTTTTATTTATTTATTTTTATGTCACACACTGCTTCGGCAGGAGTGAAAATATCACTGTGGTTTGACTCTTTGCATCCCTTTCCCATTTGCTCACACACACAAAGTCATATCCATGACTTTAGAGGGCATTTCGTTAACGTGTATTAATTTCCTGCAGATTTACTCCACCCTTAACCATAACTGTGCTTGTCTAACCTTACGGGGGTTTTTTTTATGTATTTATTTTAAAGTTAAACTATTTGTGTTATAGGGGCATGCTTTTAGTTTCTATAAGGAAGCCACAGCCCCATAATGTGACTGTGTAAACACATTTAGGTCCCCACAACATGAGGATTGCTTGGACCACGCACTCACTCTCGCCTTACGTTTTGCTCTGACTTTGCCTCTCTTTATAATAAGCAAAGACCTGGAGGTGACTGATAAGGCATACAGTATCTGCTCTCAGCCACCCAACCATACCATCTCCCTCCTCACTCCATCCTCTTCCTCACTTCCACTGTTCAACTACTCTTTCTCCTTACTCATAATTACTTGCTTCAGTGTCTCTACATTTGATTCCTGTATTTGTATAGTGAGAGATCACCTTTCCAGTCTGTCAGTGGACAGATCATGATGGCAATTACCTGCTAGGATTTGGTTATCCTGCCCTGGAGGGGTCAGACAATGAAATCTACAAAAACAGCAGCATCCTCTCGGCTTTGTTATGCCTCCAGTGTTTTTATTTCTCATCTGAGTGATTTTAAACAATGTAGCACCGTTAGGCACTAACAGAGCAGAGCACTGATCTGCTTTTACTGTTTAATGGTATATTGGATAGGTAATTGATCTTTGAAATAGCAGAAAGGTGGCAAAGTGGCAGACAATACACAATCTCCCATAAATGCATTGGTGCAATCATCACACAGCGAGATAGAAGGAGTGGGATGGGTCTACTGTAATGGATATCGGAGATAAAGAAATGGAAAAGGGGACCACATAAACATAATATAGTGAACCAGAAATGGAGTTGCAGGAAGCAATGAATAGCAATGGGCAGGAAGATGGAGGTAAGCAAAGAGAGACAGGTGATTTGCCAGAGAAAGGAAGGGATTTGGATAAAAGTGAGTGAGGGGTAGCGATAAGCTTGAGAGGACGAGAGCAGCATCTATCACGTCGAGCCCCGAGGCCGACCAGTGGAACTCTGGAAGGAGAAATGACTTGAAAGCTAGTTTTCCAAAGCTGAGCTCCTCTTTGCGCACCCTGGTCTTCTAGTCTTCTTACAGCAGAGGATAGAGAGGGCAGTGGAGGAGCACATGTTTGCTCCTGAAACAAACTTTTATTGAAACACTGCTGCAGGGCATACAGGACATACAGGTCCAGATGTTGGGGGAGCCCTTACTGAGAACAAGAGAGCCACTCTGCATATCCAAAGAAGCATGTGCATGAGTGCATAAACACATGCAGTCACAACCAGATGCACATGTAGAGCCACAGTCTATCAGACACTGGTTGCTCTGCATGCGTAATGTGAAAAATAATGCTGTAACACCGCATAAACCTTTCTGAAGGTCATGGCACTGACAAGTTAAAGGACTCGTAATAAAAGTGATGAGCATAACTTCAACTATGGCAGCTGACCTGTTTTAAAAAAAATGGAGAATCCCCTTTGAGGTTTTTGAGAAAAGCAGTTGAAATGCTCACATCAGCGGCATTACACGTTAATTAACACAAGTAGACAGAGTATCAGATGGCGTGGAGACTGTTGAAAAGTGTGATAGTGATTAAAACTCACACCTCCTCCTTCTCGAAGATGATTCATCTTGTCCTTTTTTAATTAAAGTTTAGTAGGGAGAAACAGTGAGGGGAAAATGATGTAAAGGTAGGAACAGAGGGGCCAGGGGATGATTTGAGGGCTTCAAAAACCTCTTAGCTGCCTTTGTGCATTTTTGAAGATAAGGCATGCTTTGTAGAGTCACAGCCATCAAAGAATTGTGTTTTTTGTTGTGTTTTTTTATACACAAAAAACAAACTGTGTGACGTATGCACTAGCAAAGCTCTAAAATCCTGCATTAAGTTTAGCATAAGCTTTCAGATTTGCATGAATAAGATTTATGCTCTCACTGCCAGCTCTCCCCAGACTCCATTTGTTTTAATATCTGGGCAATAATTGGGCAAATAATAAATCTTTAAACTCTTGAAGACTGCACAGCCTGTGATTCACAAACACTTTGAAAGTTTTGCAACAGTAATTGAGCTCCTTCTTTGATAAAAGGGGTGACATCAGGTCTGAATACCAAAACTAATCAGATGTTGACATTCAGATGACATCATACATTACATCATTGGCATTGTTTGCAACATAATGCCAGTTACATGTGCATTGTAAACTTAACTATTTGTAGAATTTTTGACACAAGGTTCTCTTGCATCATTGTTAAAATTAGGGAGTTACATTCAAGTGTAGGTCACACTGCCTTAGTGTGTATTGTATGGTATGCTTATTTTGTTATGTGCAGACCCCTGTAGTCTATGTCTCATTAAAAACACTGCACAGTTTGTGTGAGGACATGAAAACAGAACTGTCCTGATATACATTTTTTTCATTATTATGGTCTTTACTCATGTCGCCTTAGGAGGAATCATTGGCCTGCAGGTCCCCAGAGAGCTGTCAGTCAGAGTGAGATATTGGGCATTGAGTTGACAGTGTAATATTAATCTGCTACATGAGTACACTGTCACAACACTGGCAGCTGGCATCACCCTTGACCCTGACTGGTTTGATGAAAACTAGCCCACCCATTAAACATGATCCAAGATCTGGAAAAATTAAACAGAACCACAACGTTTTTTAGACAACTCCACTGTGTTTAATTAAATCTGCCAGATTTTTTTTTTTTTTGGTGCATTTCAATAAGCCTCTCAGTGAGAATTGCTTGTTTTCAAAGTGCTTGTCCGGGGAATTTGGCGTATCGCAAAAACGCCTGTCCAACTAAAGTGTTAATATGCCAACAAGCTTTATTTTGGTCACCACAGGCACATATCCACAAACCCTTTTCAATCCACACCGACAGTACAATAAGCAGTTTTAACCTTTCTAGCTTGTGTAGTGAGCGCGCTCTCTGAGAACTCAAATCCCTCATTTTAAACTCCAGGGATGCTTCCCTCCCACAGAGAGTAATCTGCAGCTTTCTATTTGTTATATCCTCCTAAGGCTGTGTAAGAACTTCTAGATAGATCCACTAGTACTGCATCTGCTATTTTGCATAAGCACTGTGTATTCAACACCCTGTCTTCACAGCCTTGCCATTTACTGGGCCAATAAACACCAGTAATTCAAACAGGGCTGTATATACAGTGACTGTGTTCTGACAGTAACTCCAGCCTCTCCCATAACAGTACCTGTAAACTAGACATTAATATATAGTGGCAGTCTGATACAGAACAAAGAATGGCAGAGTGATTAAAAGTCCCCAAGCCTCTATTCACTATTGGTATCCTTTTAGCTTGCTAATAGCTTCTCAAACATCCACATCCTCCCCCATTGATTGCTGCCAGACTTTGGCCCCAAATAATATAGGTGCTGTAGATTAAAATGACACGTTAATCTATGTGCAGTTTTTTTCTGGTAGAGACGTGTGTGACGCTGAGATGTTGGTCTGTTCATGCCCTTCATCAGCAGCAGTGCAGAGTTGGCGGAGATAGAAAGGTGTGGGAGGGAGCATGAAAAAGTGTAGGGGAATATAATGGCAATAGACTGATGTGTGGGAGTGGAATGTAATAGTGCCAGTTCATCAGAGCCAACGCACACTTGACAGGCACAAATAGGAGAGGTTGCACATGTCACCGCCCATGGTTTTCAGCTCTGGAAAAGTTTTAGGTTTTTTTGCTTTTAGTAGTCTAAAGTGATCACAAAGAAATACTAAGAGACTCTCAGCTCTTGGATTGCAAGAAAGGAAAGCCAAGCAGTTGGCAAGGTGCTGTTAGCTGTTGCTGGCAGTGTTGAACTGAGGGGGTGTAGCTTTCTATTTCCTTATTTTAAATGTTGTCTGCATGTTGCATAGTAGTAGATTTGTTCTGTGGGAATGAACGAAGTAGTTTGTGTTTATGGGCTCAGCTGTTGTGTGCATTCTACTCTAAGAAAATATGTGCTTTCATTTTTTTTAACTGAGATTATATGTGCTTTTGTTTCATCTTTTTGGTATCCATTCCCGCCTCCTCCCTTTTACCAAGGCTAGCTGTCTGTCTTAAGCCTTTGTTGTTTAAGGGCCTTATTGCCATTGGCTATGACTGCATAGGGGCGGTGGGGGGGGTCACTCCCGGGACCAAGGTCTGCATGAATCATGCTTGTCCTTGAATCAGGACCAGTCAAGCATCGCTGTTCAGGCTGCTGTAAATTAGCAACATTTTCCTCCTAAACCTATCCTTATTCAGTCACCATGGTGATGTTGGTCAAGTGATGACCTGCAACCACTGACTAGTGGAGGAATTCACTCTGAACAAAAGCTCTACTGTTGCTGTTTGGTGGAGCTGTACTTTTTTTTATCTAATGTTGAAATCCAATGAACCAAAAAGTCTAAAAAACAGTCAGACAGTGGTGACTGTGTCGGAACGCTACACTAAGACAGGACGGCACGTGAGGTTCTGTGTGTTTTTTAGGACATATTATTTTATCTTAAATAAAAAAGATATTACATATGAAAATTAAAATTAATACATATTCATATGCTTTTTTTGGTTTGCTTTTATTATTAATCCTTGGAATTACTGTGATACACTGATGGGTATTTCCAAGGCAATATTGATAACATACCAAAATTGGAGTAAATTGCCAGGTGTTGAGGAGGTAGATGTCAGAAGCATAGACCATAACACACATGGAGCTCTAGTAGCTTCCGTGTTATCTTCTACTGGTTTTTGAACATCTGTTTTGAATACTTAAATTGTTCATTTTGGTCATAGCCACTGCATGCTCATACAGCAGCAAAATGTCAATCACAAGACAGCCACACCCTAAAATACCAAGCTTATTTATTTAATTGAAGTAATGAACAGGATTTTTAAGACTGATACAATACCGATATTTGGTGATTTACAAATGCAATATTCCGATATATAGTTATTTTTCAGACAGCAGATATCTAAACAAAACCTTCTTATTTGAAATCAGAGTTGTTACAAATTGGCCATCGCAAAGAATGTACAGTAAGTCTCTTTCCTCATCTGATGTCCATGTTTTAATTAATGGTCATTAATGGTGTGTGCACGTAAAGTAGCCTGCTGATGGTTACCATTATTTTCAAGAGAGATAGACTCTGTGGATTAACTTGTGAAGTATGGGCTAATGTTTGTCGTGTTTGTCAGTTATGCAGCATTTTCTCAGATTTTAGTGCAGAAGTTGGCATAGGGATTGATGGCTAAATCTTGGTGCAAGTTACTTGGTGATAATTTCCTAGTGTAAATTTGGATATCTTAGATGGGAGATTTCTAGGGGTTTTTTTTTTGTTTGTTTGAGAAGTGATTTTGACAGAATTTGGGCTCAGTAGGCAGAGATCAAAATGACTCATTTTTGTGTTGATCTTGAACTTAAGAATTTAATCTGGTAAGTTAGAAAATTAGGTCAGTATATTACTCTGAAAGATGTGTAGGATTTTGTGTCTCTTCAATCTAAGAGGCAAAGATTTAGATTTTGTTTAGTAGAAAATCTGGGTTATTCCACGAGGGGATGAAATATGATAGTAAAAGTGTGCAATTTGCTATCTTGTGAAATTTCCACTGAGCTCTCAGAGTCTATCCTATTGAATAAGTTTAGTCTTTGATGGATTTGCTGAGGACTGGTAGGTCTGTAATTTGAATCTTATTACACCAAGCTTGTTCTTGTCTATGCATCTATTGTCTGACTGCATGGGATAGGTCACTTGGGATTTGGATTTTGGTATGGTTGCTAATTATATCCCAAATGGCTTATTTTACCAGTGAGGTTGTTACTCTTCTTTAAAAGCAATATGGGTTGATGAGTCAATTCTCCAGTCCCTGGTAGAGCTGGATTAATCTCTGATGTGCAGTACACACACACTGGCCAAAAACATAAAATTGTGGACAGTGGTCAGATACTAAAAGAATACTTAAGAGACACCATAAAATCTAAAATACTCAAAAGGGACAAAAAACAAGCTCATTTGCTCTCTGATTTATGCTTCAATGAGCATCACATTTGCATTACAGTGAGTTAAACCTGGCCCCAACTGCCACATTTCACTGCTTTAGTAACACTTGGCTTGAAAGAAGTGTCCCCTTCCTGTATGGCCCCTCACACTCAAAGACTGGCTGACAGCATAATGTAAAGTATTGGGTGCTTGAATAAGACCCGCTCTTTTTCTCTCCATCTCTGCATTTGAATCTTTTAAGTAATTTACAGTACCTTTCACAGTACACTAGCTTTTTTTTTTCCTCTTTAGAAAATGTACCTGCCTAGTTGGCAAACTTCAGTGAGGCTCACAGGGCCTGTCTTGTACAATATGGCATCAAAGAAAAAGTCCAAGAGGTGTTCAGGCTGAACTAATGTTAAATAGTGAATGCTCATTTGTCTTTATTCTGAAGTCCTCGGTAGTTGTAAAGTGGTGACAGATAATTTCACTACTTCTTTGCAAAACTTTAGATATTATTAATGAAGTCCCTAATAAGTTCACTGTGCAGCAGAGGGAACTTGAAAGAAAAATATAATCACTTCTTGTTTTTGGTTTCGCTTAGAAATGTTCTCTACACTTTACACTTTTCTCTGTTCATCCTTTGTGCCCAAGTAAAAATGCTCTTTTAGCATTTTAGAACTGCATTAGTTTGAATTTAAAATGAAGAAAAGGATAAGACTTTAGCAAAGAGGTACACTGAATAGGATTTAATTCATTTGGATATAACTTTGATGAATTTTTGGAAGAATTTAGAGCTGGTTGTGTGCCTAGAGCTCAATTTAATTTCCCCGGAACAACCATATTTTTCCCACGCATGTCTAATGCACCCATCCATAAGTAGCAGAGCCTCTTGTAACATTATAGCTTTAGTCTGTGGGGGATGAATCATCAGGGAATCCTTGCAGTTTTGTAAGGCTAAAAAGGCCTAGGTAAAGGTGAATAAAATAGCTTGAACTGAACCATAAATTGGGAGCAAACAGCACTCTTGTGATTGCTGGTTATCAAAATTCCGCTGCACTGTCCCCCCACCAGCTGTCAGGTTGCCGTTAATTATTTAGGACATAGATTACTAAAACATCTTCCGGTGCTGAGCACTCTTAATAGCATGATTCTATGATGTGCATTTATTATTTTGGTTAGTGAGACAGTAACGGATCAAGTGTTAATTACTAAGTGGCAGCATTATCCGGTTTGCAGCTATCACGAGTACACAGACAAGGCATTATTGAGTGACGAATTGGTGCCAGGCAGCTCTCACTGTAATTAATGGGCTGGGTTATTTCCTGTAAATGCATTTTCTGCCAGCACTGTAAAAGTGCATTGTCTCGTGATATGGTTGCACTTAAGGCAGTGCTGAAATGACACAGAGCCTCAGCAATTACAAAGGTGTGATAGGATGCAGATGTGTGTTTGGGTGGTGATATGGGCAAGGATGCAGTGGTGTAAGTACTCAAACGCGTGTTTGGCTTGAATGCATTTGTTGGGGAAAAGCGAAATGAAAGGGCAGGGGCTTAAGTGGAATGAGGGGAGAAAAAAAGAGTGCCCTGGAGAGAGAAAAGAGGGATTGCATGTCAGAAAGTGTGAGAAATAGAAATGTGAGAGGATGGTGAGGGGGGGGGGCAAGGGGGTAGAATATGGCACGGAGGAAAAAAAACAGAAAGTGTGAAGACGGTGAAGCGGAAGAGAGAAGGAAAGCATAGGGAAGGAGAGAATGATACAGTGCGGGAGGGGAGCTGATGGAGATGAGGGATTTGGGAGAGTGGCAAAGCCATTGAAAAAAAGATAAAGCCCTGTGGATTCATTGTATGAAGAGACAAGGAATCAAGCGGAAGGACAGAGAAGCAGGGGGAGGTGGAAACAGTAAATGGGGAAAGGGCCCGTGGGTCCTAGCAGATAAAGAAAAAACATCAGGGAGTGTTAAGAAAGGAACTGAGTGGAGGAAAAGATGAGAAAGCAAGTAGGAAACAAGATGTCTGCAGAAAGGGGACTAAGCAGACAGAAACCTGAGAGACAGGTGCAGGAAGGAAAGGTAAAAGCAGAACAGAGAGAGGCGCAGGGGAAGCGAAACAGCTAAGTCAGGTGAGCTGTTTGAAGATAAACAAGAGTGGTGAGGAGGGAGGAAAACAAAGCAGATTAGGGAGAAAAAAGAATGAGGACAGGATGGAAACAGTAAATAAAATGGAGTTTCAATAATGACGCGAGAGTGAGAGAAGGAGAAGAGAGAGAGAAAACGACATTTTGAAGGGGATCATATTTGAATCAAAGAGCTTGGATTAGTCCCTGTATGCAATATTAGTCTCATTTATGGTAATTACTGAGATTCTGTAACATTTTCTTTTTGTTATTGTTATCTAGCCATTTTTTCTGACTCATTCTGCTCATGTGACATTAGTCTCCCATCAATTTTTTTCTCAATCATTTGCATTTGCCTCCCATCTCCACCCTTTTCTCATTACATCTTTTTACAGTTTCACCTCTTTCTGCCCAGTGTTTTGATTCCACTCATCACAGGCTTTCTCCAACCGCCTCTGTTCTCTGCTCTTACATCCTCTGGCAGTCTGTGGTCACTTTGTTCACATGCACAAGGCTTAAATTGAATGCTCGAGATGATAATGCTTCTCTGTTCCCGCTGTGTTTTTTATGTTTTGATCATCCTAACACCCCGCTCATATTTTTTCTCTCTCACACATTTTTGTCTCTATGTGTTGTTCACTTTGTTTTATATTGCCATAAGGCCACCCACTGGGCAGAGCCATGGAAAACTCATGCTGGAGCTTAAGAGAGCCTGGGTACAAGGAGAGAAAAGGAGCAACAGATATAGTGAACTATAGTGACAGATTTTTGTGCTTCACCTTTAGTTCTTCTTCTAGCAGCTTTTATACAGAAAGTGAGGATAAGTGTGTCTGTTGGACAAATATACATGCAAATCTGTGTATACATATGTGAGTACAATATTTACATGTTATTACTCTGGAGATGGATCAGAAGAGGAGACCCATGGGGTCAGTGTAACTAGTCATCTGGACACAAGCATGCCACTCAGTGATAAACCCTCTTCTTCTCCTCTAGGCCACCACTCCTTTTATGCACTACAGTCTGACCGATATATCAGCGGGGGTCGATACTAGCTGTTTGCCAACCTATTGTTATCGGCATTTATAACAGTCGATAAATGAAAAATTCAAAAGTAAGGAAGAAATGAGAGAAACACCCTTTGGACATATTATGAATGTTGATGTTGTATAGTTTGTCCACCAGAGGGCACTATGCAGCTTCCCTATTGGCAGCACTTGTTTGGTATGCCACAAACACAACAGCCAGCTGATCCAAGCAGAGTCTTGCAGAGCCTAAACGAGTAACCCATTGTCATCTAAGTTAGCATTCATAAAAAAAAAACAGCACTTAACAAATGTTTGAGAAATCTTTATATTTTGAGTGTCAGAAAAAAATATTGGTCAGTATTTCAGATCTTTAAATGACTATCAGTATTGCTCTTAAAAATCCTAAATCAGTCTGGCTCTACATGTAACCCTTACACAAAAATAAAAAGTAGCTTTTCAGACAGCACCTTGTTTTTCTTCCTCAAGGTAAACTCATTGTCCCATTGATCTAACTGACTGAAGTTAGGCCCTGGTAGAGGTAGACAGACAGATGGTTGATCAAATCACCTGCCATATATATATTTTTTAAATTGCCTGTAGAGTTTCAAACAACATCTTGTCAGATGGTTCTGTGATGCTTTTGTGTAGGTGCACTTCTGACTTGTACGTGGTGAAGTATGAGTTTATGTTAACTCAAGGGCAAGTGTGTGTTTGTGGATGCTGTGATGCACTAGGAATATAGAGATTGTGAGTAAGTAGTCACTTCATTTGTGTGTAGATTGAGTTACAGTGTTGCAGTATTGCATTTTACAAAGCTATCATGTTGGATAAGTACTGAACATAAACAACCTACAAGTGGCTGCTCATCCCTGGGATTACCAAAATAGAGTAAACTTTTGCCCCCTATGAGAAATTTGCACATCACTGCCATGATGATGTGTCTGTTCCAAAACTAGCCCAGGTAAATCTTCATATAACCACATATGAAGAACTAACTATAAAGAAGTTGTACAGCTATTTAATTTTTCTCCAAATCACAGGATTGACACATTTGGAAAAATATCTAGCTTTAAACGGTTTATATCAGATGAAAAACAGCACACATTTGTACTGGTGTAAATCTCGAACCCTTGATGCCTCTAAAGAGGATCTCGCAGGTCCATAATGTGTAGTAATTCACTTCTTTAATTATGAAACACTTTATACACCTTTGCTTTCCATTCAGTGTGCTGTGGGCAATTTCCGTGTATACTATGCACAATAGATGTCAATGTTTAGACCAATTGAGTGCATTCCTGAGGGACGGTTTTCGAGTGATCGTTGCTAGCCTAGTTTCTCAAAGCAGTTTCTTCCAGCTTTGCCAGTCTTCTGGGAAACGTTTTAGCAGTGTTAGCATAGAAATATCTCAGGCCTATGATATTTTTGACTTCTTTTTTTCCTTTTGTTTCTAAGGTTTTTTCCGTCATAAGAGTGTCGGGAAACAAACATCTTCTAACTAGAAGAAGTTATTTTCCATGCAGAACCAAATATATGTTGGTAATTCATCTTTTTTAAATTCATATCATACCCAGTCATTTTTAATGATAGAAGTTCTGCATACCTGACTACATACTAGCTTTAATTTGATTTGTATGTTGTGTTTTATTGTTTCTTTTCTCACTTAAATGTAAAATGCACATGCAAAATGCAAATTAGGCTAATTATTGTTGGAAAAGGCTGGATGAAATTAGACAGCTTGAGGGAGATGTGAAAAATACAGTACAAAATATTCAGGAAAACACATTTGCTTTGTTAACTGGCATTAGTGTTCCAAAGTATCACACTGATTGATGCCTGCTAGCACACATTTAAAATTATTTTTAGTGGACAAGCAGACAAGTACATACGCACTGCATGCGGCTTTAGCATGTAGTATGGAATCGGGACACAACTCTAGTCATGTTTGAATCTGTGCAAGTAGTGCCTCAACACAGAAGCAATCCACAAGATGCTTCATGATCACCCTGCCTAACCATATCATATGACTCCCTCAGGCTATGGATGATGCAAAGCTTAAAGCTGCATTATTAATTAGATGCGCATAACATAGACTCTGTTGTGCAGTGTGCGACAGCGTGATGTGTGGTCTGCTTCAGCTGCAGTTGTGTGGGAGAGAGCTTGCATTGATATGTTGTGGATTAAGTGCATGCATGCCTGAGCCCAGTGCTGATGGATGGGATCATGAACGAACATGCATAATTTCAAAATAATTAATTACAGGGATGAAACCGGTGTATGTGTGAGCCCACAGATGGGGATCGATAACGCTGAAAATGATGCTGCTGTGTATGTTAACACACGAGGCTGGCAGTTGTTGATGTGGATTAATGTGGATGTCTTAAGTCGCTTGAGGCGCTTGCTGAGAATAAGGTGTATAAAAGATTAGCAGGCCTAAAGAAGTAAAGTGATTAATGTGATATGAGCTGGGAAACAGCCATATTAGGGAGAAAGAATCAAACGAAATACTCACGAGTCCTTTAGTGAACAACAAAAGAAAGAATCTTGTCAGTGCAGATGGACAGAAAACATGGAAAGAGTGTATGGGAAAGAATTAGCAAAAAATATTAAACAAAATCTCCTTTCTGCTTACAAAGGTTAAACTCATACTGAGTTCTCCTGCTTCCGTTTAGTCAATAAGCCACGGGGCTTTTGTGCATGCTTACATATACTGTATAATAGACTGCATAATTCATTTTATAAGGAGCTATGAGGTGTTAAAGCCAAATCATTTTTTCTTGTTTTCTGTTGTTTTTTTGTTTTTTTTAAAATGAAGCTGTCGAGTTGTAATTAGACAGCGCAGGAGGTTCCACAGAACATCGTTCACCATATCTTCACAACTGATCGACCGTCGCTTTCAGTCTCTTTTGGTCTAAAAGAAGATGTCAGTCAGCTATTTCCCACTGTGCTCTTCGCTTGATATTCAAAAAGATGCAAATGGGTGTGCAGGGAGAGAAAAGAGGAGAGAGAGGCGAGAAAAACCAAGATGCAATAATAGATAGGAACTGTGCAAAAACCACACAGAGATGGTGACATACTTAGCGCATATTCTAGTGAGACAAATCAAATTTCTGTTGGGATTTTTTTTTTCCACGCATTTTCATCAGCACAGCTCCTCATTATTTGTTCAGACTGCATGGTGTGCATGACTTGCTTTCTTCACATTCTCTCTCCAGTTTGCTTTCCCATACATAAAGGGTCAAGCACTTATCTCAGAGAGCACACAGGGACCAGTCTTCCCTTAAGTAATAACCTCCAATCACTCCATGCTTCCTCAACCCTAACCATCACATTTGGAGTACATGTCCACAAGCTGCATAACTGACCATAATGCTTCATTTCTTATCACTCAAACAGAGGCCAATGATTCCACTCTAGAGAGAGATATGAACAGGAGCCATAGATCCTTAAGCAATGGGCTGTGTTGTTCTGTTGTTAGACACACAGGAGCTCCTTACGTTTCCTCTAGCCTGACCAGGCCCATTGTTAAAGGAGAGGGGATTAAATGCTGGAATGGGCATCAGGGGTTTTGTTCTGTTTCTTAACCAGCAGAAGAATAGAACAGAAGTGTACATAAGGGAGGACTGGAAGTGTATGAGGGCAATTATAATTTGCATACGTGTGCATGTGTGTGCCTTGTGTGTAGTTTCAACAATTTAGGAGTTTGCTCACAATTCTGGAGTTTGATATTGTAGAGGTTTTTTTTTTTTTTACATGAAAATAGAAACAGATACAAACTGTGTGCTCAGAGTGCTCATGGAAAGCCCTTACATTAATGAGCTTTATTGTTTTATCTACTTAATTAGTCTAGATTGTGCAACTATATGTGATGAAAGTGATGCTCCAGCTCAAAATGTAATGATGGTTGGATTGTTTGTGATACCATTTTCGGTAAATATGAGTAAATGAATCCAGTTGGTCTGTTCTAGCCTATAATTAGATAGAATTCTGCAGACCTTCATCTCTGTTTGTCTAACAGTGACCTTAGAGCCAAATCAAGTTGTTTCATCTGAGATTTAGGTCAAAGGAAGAGTCTCGTTTCTCCGCTGTTCTCAGTAGCAAGATTACCCAGATAAATTTAATCCCTGTATGCTTATTCATAAGAGTGTTTGGGATAGTGAGCATGGAGTTCTCGAGTGCACTGTTTGTTTCACAGTTGTGAGTGCCACAGAATTTACAAATAGAGAAAAATTGCTTTTTTCAGTCTGTCTTAAGTAGTCTGTGTCACTAGGGGTGGGAATGGCAGAGTAACTTTATTATAGTATAGTACCATTGCAATACATTGCCCAAAATAATGATGGTATTGCAATACCATTTATCAGTTGCAATTATTTTGCAGTACCTGATATTTTCTAAAAGATTTATCTACATCGTCTGTTCGACTGACAAAAAAAATACCTATGAAAAAGAAAAAAGCAGTAATTATTTATGTGTGTGTGTGTGTGTGTGTGTGTGTGTGTGTGTGTGTGTGTGTGTGTGTGTGTGTGTGTGTGTGTGTGCGCGTGTGCGCACGAGTATGTGTGTGCAATGTTTATTCATTTTAAAATGTCAGCCCAGTTAATTAGCTCCTGGTTTGCTTTCCCCACTGTCCGCCATCAAAATCAGTTCAGGGCATCTGCATGTTTTAATAAAAATGTTGATATTTTTTAATATACATTATATATAGGGCAGCATGTTGCCGCTGGTTGTGGTTTGCACTGTCATCTCATAGGGAAACGTTCCTGGGTTCAGATCTGCTGGCCAGTTGGGACCTCCCTATGTGGAGCCTGCATGTTCTGCCAGTGCCTGTGTGATATTCACCAGGTACTCCAGCTTCTTCCCACAGTCCAAAGACGTGCTTATTATGTTAACTGGTTATTTCTAAATTAACCATAGGTGTTTGTTAGCCCTGAGATAGAGGGGAGACAGCGGGATAGACTCCAGCCCTGCTGTCAACCTGAGTTCGCTGCACAGAAGAATTTTTTTGTCCCGCCCTCATGTCAAACTCCCGTTTTTGTTTAAATACATTACCTTTCATGTGTAGAAAGGGGAACACTAGGTACCCTCTCTCTCAGTTTTCTCTCTTTGAAATTTCAGTTGAAAGTATAGCTTATTATTTAAGCAGAAAAATTATTGCATAATGCTTATGATATATTTTGGCTATTCTTCACAGGCTCTAACATCTATATAGATGTACACAGAGCCCCTTTGTGTATCATTATTTCACTGTGGATACTATATGCTGCACTGCAGCAGCCATTTAACCTGCTTTGATCTCAGGTGTAGACCTGGCGGTTACCAGGGCACTTTGGGAGTAGCTCAGCAGGTGAACCTGAGAGTGGCAGCCTCTGAATGATTAATGACTTCACTGCCACTTATATGATCAATAATTGATAATTGACATCTACACCGGAAACATGCTCACTCAACTTAAAACAAGTAGCAATAACCATTCCCTTGTTTGATTACTGGAGTGTGTAGATGTGGGGAGAGCTCCCCTTGAATAAGCAGTAGCAGTCTAACTGCCAGCTTTTGCGAAAGGATATTGTGACAGCTGTGACAGATACTGTATATACCTTAACGACAGGTTTGTATTGTTAAATGTTTAACAATTTTTTTTTCTTTCCCGCCACTGGTTACTGTTGATCATTTTTGACAACACGACAGCTTTTCAGGGCAATCTCCTAGCTAAACAACACTCTTACTTATTAGAGCATTCGGGAATGTTATGACATTAAAACCATGAGAGTCTGCTGCTGAAATGCAAAGTAATACTCATCTAGGCTCCCCCCCCCCAAAATTGCATGATTAGGGGCCTACCACATAAATGCTAGTGCATGAGTCATTTCCAGCTGGGGACATGCCTCTTCTTACCATCCTTCCTTCTTTTTTTCCTTATTTGTTCTAATAGGGGCTTAATTGTACCAGACATTTATATTAGGAAACATGTCTCCTAGATGCCCCTCAAGTCACAAATGTTTCCATAAATGCATCTCCAAAGAAAAGCACGCGGTGACCGTGAAAGAAAACGTGATAATGTTCACAGTGATGGATTAGCCATATCAGCCAGCGCAAGTTTCTCCACAAATGAGCTCTCATATTGAAAGAGCAAGAAAGAAACCTAAAAAAGAAAAAAAATCATTTCCTGTGTTTTGGAAAATGTTAATTTCTTTAAAATTAATGACTTAAAAAATCCTAAATCACCTATGTAGCACTTTCAATTATTTTATTAAAATTTTTTCATAGATGCTTTTGCAGTCTGGGAAAAGATGCATGCTTAATCACTGCTGTGCATTTATCAAGCCCAAAAACTCTTTGAGGGAAAGCTGATGGCACGTGGAGATGTGGATGCTTTGAAGAGCTATGAAATAAGTCTGACTGACAGCGAAACTTAAATTAATGGTGAAGAGAACAAAAGATTTGAGTGATACTGAAACAAGAATGGAGAAACAACATCATAGAAAAGAATGCGTACAATGAGAACAGAGAACACGTGGGATGTACTGAGCAGTCCTCGCTTTTGTGTTACCCAGTTATTAGAAGACTTGTCCTGTTACAGAAAAAAAACCCACACTGTTGCTGCTGCCAGACTGTCAGTAATTGGGCTTAGGTTTAAATAGTTTTTTGTTTGCTTGTTTTTTTCCTTCATTGTGTGGCTCTAAAATTGTCACTTTTTAATCCAAATAGTCACATTATAGCATTGTTTGCTGATCACCTCAGCCTACCCCTCCCCAGCATCAAACACTGCCTTTTATCCTTTCTTGTTTCGTCTTTGAGATGACCCTTATATCTGACTTCTCAAAAAAAAAAAATCCACATTAAATTAGAAGTTAATTGTAACCGTCGCAAAGCTGTAGGTATTTTACAAAAATGTTGCTGTTTTGTGCATTATATCCAGCTCTCTGCATGGCTTAACATATATTTCTATGTATTTGCATTTATATCTGTTCAGAGTTATGAATCATAGATCACCTTCTCATGTTCACAATTTTTGTTTCTCTGAACGGTCAACATTCAACCCCTAATAGTGAGTTATCTCGCATCCATAACCCAATAATATTAACAATAATATTAATAAATCCCATCCCTGCACGTGCACCTGGGTCTGAATATCCGCAGCCTTATCACTCATCTCCATCAAATCTAGGTTTTGTGGCTATGCCTGTGAGGTGTCTGAGTTCGGTTTGTGTCCATTCTCAGGCTGGCCTCCCACCCCTCCGCTCTCTCCTACCTCACCTTATGGCCCCAAAGAACAGTTGCCATGGAGACCGTGCCCGTCAGGTTCTGGTGGGATGGGCTTGTAGTCAAAGCCTCTCAACAATCTTGAGCAACCTCTCACCCTCCCCATTCTTCTTTTTCCCTCCAGGAAAAGAAAAAAAATAGCCCTTCAACAACCACACTGCTCCACTGAAAGGTTTTCTTTAAAAACGAAGAGTTGAAGCTCCCACGTGTGAGCTTCTTTTTGCAACATGTTGCAAAAAGAAGGATGAGTGGCGTCTCTTTGTTGCTGCGGCTATAACTGAGTCTGATTCTCTGAGATATAGAGTCAACAGTGATTCATAGCTCATCTTTTCACCAAAACCTTCTTTTTTTTTAGCAAACATACCTGAGCGTTCTTCACGACTCTGCTAGAGTGACTACCTTTCTGTCCCACTTCTTATGGTTCTCGCCCTTTCCCTCATCAGCAGTAAGACTGCATTACAGTTGCAGAAGCTGTCAGACATGAGTGTAACTCTTACAATACTTGTATAGTTTTGAAAAACAGTGCTGCTAAATATTTGTGAAAAATGGATAAAATTCTAGCCAACATCTTTTGTTTTAGACATTAACAACAACTCTCCTACTTGCCTTGTGCCATTCATCGGTATATTAAAGCATTCTTTGCAACGATTAAAGCAATTCTACTCAGCACTAATATCTATTATTTTACAGCCAAAATTTAACCTTTCCATTACTGTAGCTACTCAGTGTATCAGTGCATCTTCTTTCACTTCCCCTTCAACCTTCCTGTCCTTCCCATCTGTCCTTGTACTGTCTTCTTCTTTCTTTTCATCTGTAGATGGTTTCCAGATGCTGGAGTCATCCATTAACTTTAACCCAGCCCCCCCTCTACTCATCTTGCCACCCACAGTAAGCTCTGACTGAGAGTTATGGGGGGGGTCTGATAGTGGCAAGCAATGGAGCGAACAAGTTATTACAGGACAGGCAAATAGAGGCCCGATGAAGCATGAAAACCTTCCTTCCCTAAAGCACCACTCACACATATACACACACGCAGATGCACAGACTAGGGAATATACAGACAGATGGAAGGAAAGAAGTGAGATAGACAGACAAAAACACATGCAAACACAAATACACATGTACTTTTTCTGCTCTCTTCCACAAAACCAAAAAGGTCTTAATGAGACAGAAAGACTGGCAGGCATATACGCACACGTACACACAGCCTGTCCATTAATTCACACGTTTGCTATGCATGCTAACAAGAACAGACATACACTACATGACAAGCCATGGCAAGAGGCACAGGGTGACAACATGGAGTATGAATATTAATGGTAGGATGCCAAAGGGATCTGGAACTGTACTGCTGCAGAGCAGTTAACATACTTTGCTTCCCAGCTTGGCTTACAGAGCAGCTTTCAATCAATCAATTTTTCATATCCCACCAGGAGAAAGTTTGTTGGCAGTAAAGGTTTATAAAAAAGTAATACGAGAACAGTGAGGAGAATCAGATGCTTAAGTATTGGACCCTAACATTTCTAGAGACCAGGGGTTTAAATTAATTTGAAAGTGCCAGAGTTCAAACGCTCAAGTGCAATTTTAAAAACAGCCACTTGTATTCTCGTATTCATAAGTTAAGTGTGTTTAGAGCACGCTGGAATAAATCAAGCTGTTGTTCTTTGACTGCTGAAAATGCTGCTAGCCTGAAATTATTTGCATGTTCAAAAGGCTTCAGCAGTGGGAGTAGGTCAGAGAGTATATAGAGTATTTCATTTGCTTCAAATTCACTGTGAAGCAACCACCTAGTGAAAAATCTAATGTACTCTTATTGAGGATATTGGATCTTACAGAATTTGGTCAAAGAAAGACTAAAAGCACTAAATGTTTCCAAGTATCTTCCAGATGAAATATACTTTAGTGTTTCACAGTTTTCTTTGCCTTTATCAGAAACCATTTATCAGTGCTGCCTGAGTGGACGTGTCTCATCTGTAAGATACAACACACAACCAAACACCATACATCTCAAATGCAATGCTGAAAACATGAGCTGGGTCCCATTTATGAGTGGGAGCTCAAAACTTTGATGTGTATCTGTGTGTCCTATCTGCAGTAGATAAAGAGGGTTGTGTTAGTGAGGTACTAACACGCTATCTACTGCACTAACACTATCAGCATGTGAGTGAAACAGCCAGACTCCTGCTGGAGTTGATCTGGATTTCAAAATAACTGGATTGCATTAGATAGTGTGAAGAGATCGAAATAAAACCACTACAGACTCTGCTCTGCTACTAAACCCCTCATCTCCAAAGTCAACAACTTATACGTTCTCATTTTCCTGCAAATAAAAAGATTGCAGTGTTGCTACCTTTGCTGCCTATTTTTGTTGACAATGGATAAACCTCCCACCCTCTCACCTACTCTCCTTCTTTGCATATTGTGCATTAAAAATTGAACCAAATCACAATGCAGGCAGAATGCCAACAGGAAGGATAAATCGCTAGCAGTAAATGTAGTGTAGTTATTGTGTTGTATTCCAGATGTAAATTTTAGTTTAACCGCTGGTGTAATCTTGGTCCAAAAGACAGTAAAAGCAGTTTTATAATCCCTTTTTTTTTTTTTTTTTTTAGCTGCGTTTATTGAAACTGTAGCCACCACTTTAAGAGTTTGTTCTTTTCACCCTCTAGATTCCATTCTGGTGGGAGTGGAGTCTGAAGAGAATAAAGGCATTAGTGAACTAAGGAACTCCACAAGTTGCTGTTTGTTTATCACCATGTGGCGTGGGTTTAGTTAGCTCGCTCTGGACAAGGATGAAAGGATTTATGGAATTTTGTTTGTACTGCTGTTTTCGCTCAGATGAGGATCTGAAAGCAGTCTGTCTGTGAATACGTGGGTGTGCACTTCAAAATGTTTGAACTTAATTTCTGTTAAACTTTTAGCAAGCTCTGCTCACGAATGTACGCTCCTGACCAATATTCACACTGTATTTAGCAGACTGTATCTTAATGCCACGTTTGTGCATCTGTTTGGGAGGGTGTTTGAAGCCAGATGGCATGCCTCCTTTCTCACACCCTGCAACCCAATGCACGCCCTCCCCCTACTCTGGATGCCCGCCTAATACTAAACGTTACAGTGTGTATGTGTAAAAATGTGAAGAGCCTGACACCTAGTGGTTCTCTTCTCTTCTGTTGCCTTTTCTTGCTCCCTTTGCTCACCAGTTTGCTGACATATGAGGATGGTGGGCACATCATCCATTACACACCTTATTTTATCACTCTGCTTTTGCAGCTGTGGCTAAAGAACCTCCTAATGAGCCAGCAACCTCATAACCATAATCAGCATCAGACAAAGTGACTATGCAATATAGCAAAGTCGATGCTGTAGCCTCTATCAGCTCAAGCAGCTGAAGGCAGACGCACTCCAGGGGTTGAAGCAAACCTGGAATGCAGAAACTGGAGGATGATTTACCCCCCCCCACCCCCCACCCACACCCACACACACACACACACACACACAGCCTCCACCCCACCCTACTTTGGACGCTTTTTAAAGTTGAGACTTTGTGAATGTAAAATGAGTCTTCTGCGCATGGGGAAAGTACAGAACCTTGTGCAAGCCCTATCTTTTCCCTCAGGAATGAGCTAGAGGGAGGAAATGTCTCCATTCCCTTTATTCAGAGGCGTTTTAAGTGTGGCAATTAAGATATGCGGAGGCTTTTATTAAGCCGATTTCTTTTCATTTTATTTTGCTCGCTCATCTTCGGATAAGTGTTTTCTGACAGTGGCTAGTTAGCATATTCATTGGCAGGTAGCCAAAGGAATGGGCTCCATTTAAAAAAAAAAAGAAAGAAAAAAAAAAGCTTGTATCTCAGCAACCCAGCGGCATGTCAGCCGTTGATCTGCAGCGTAGTTTGATTAAAGCCAGACAAAAGAGTGCTTTGGAGCTTGTTTTAATCACTGCATTCTCAATAGCCTATTGTGCACTAACATTGGCCCTCACTTAGCTTCAGTAGCTGCATACAGTTTTCTGTGTTTGTGGGCATGTGTTATATGTTCACCAATATTCTGTCTCATGTGCTTCTGAGGCAATCCCTCAGGGGATTTTTGTTTTTAATTTCAGTTAAGGCATATTTTAAAGTCAGAGCTTCCTCTCTTATTGCCTGCAGGCTGTCTATCAGTGATATTTGACAAAAATATGAGAGTGTACACACACATTGTGTACTTCTGTCTGAATGTGTTTCTACCAAAACCACAAAGATACTGGACTTTTGACAGTCGTACCTATGCAGTACCATCCGGAAAGCATCTGATTGACTGTGGCTTCATTTTTCAATATGACAGTGATCCCAAACAGACTGGCATTGCAATAAAAACATACCTGGACATAAAAACACACGATGAAACACTATCCGTCATAGATTGGCCTCCCCAGAACCTAGACCTTAACATTATTGAAGAAGTGTGGGATCATCTTGACAGGGAACGAAACAAAAGTCGGCCAACATCCAAAGAAGATCTTTGAATGCCCTTGAAGAAGCCTGGAGAACTATTCCTGAAGACTACTTAAAGAAATTACAGGAAAGCTCACTGATTTCCCATTTTGCTAGTAAAATATAAAGAAATGAGGGGTGACTCAAGACTTTTAAACAATACTGTATCTACCAAATTTCCTCTTATAACAAACAAGAATCAAAGAGCAGTATAGACTAGCTTTGTTGGCTGCTTTTATTTGCTGCTGTCAGTGGTCGGTGTTTATCTGTTGCGTCACAGCAATTTCATGCTGGTGTGATGATGAGCTGAAAGACTATAAATCAGTAATTTTTTAGACTCAAGATTTCTTTGTTTTTGTGGTACAAATTGGGAAATCGATGAGAACAAAAGTAAAATAAACAGGAAAAAAAAAGATTGGTATTGGCTATGGGCCAAATTGTTGTTTTAAACATCAGTATCAGTTCAGAATTTCACAATTTAGGTGCGCCCCTGATAGGACTTCACTTGATAGAGCCTGAATTCCAGACAGCTCGCATTTTTGTTTTAGTTCTTTCTAATTTGTAGAAACATAGGAGAAAAAAGAAGCTGTCAAAAAGAAAAGGCGTACAGCAATGAATCTGTGTGACTCTATCTCATGTAGATTTTAGGTGGAGTTCAGTTTGGAGAAGATGTGTATATAATTCAAACTTCAAAAGACACCTTATGCTTATCTCTCCTCCCTCTCCCTTTTTTCGACATGTTTCTTTCTGTGTCCTCTTTCAACCACCGCCTGTGACCTCTGAGTGCTCCTGCAATTCTTCCCTCTTATGTAGGGGTAATAAGATCGATGCAAGTGGGATATAATGAAGTGCTGAAAACTAAGTGGTTAAAATTTTTGAGAGAAAAGGCAAAGAGTGTCAGGGTGGGCAGTGTGAAAGGCTGGAAGAAAGATTTGATAGTTGTTCATAAGAATTTTACCTAATGTGTTTTCAAGGCTTTTTTATCAGAATGGTCAAGTACATGAAATATCCATGACAGTAAACTGCCAGCATGACAAGAAAAATACCAAGTGGAGAGAATTGGAGAGTAGGGAGTACTATGCAGGGGCAGGGGCAGGCAGACAATAGAAATGGAAAACAAAAGGCACTAGAGGTAGGGGAGTATGGGCAAGAGGAGAGAACAGGGAGAGGAAGGGAGTGTGAGGTGGAGAGATGTGGGGAGAAGGCACGCTAATGTGATTAGAGGGACTTATTTGAAAGGCTACACCTCGCCCCTCTCCCCAAGCCTTCACATATAGAAGGTTTACGAGTTTATAAATGCAGTGTAGATGCAGCGTAAGAGGTGCAGAGTGAGCGTATTAATACAAAAATTTTTTTTTTTTACCTGTGCCGCCCATTTTCAACATGCTACCACTTGGGGTGGATTATTCAGATTGAATAAACTACAACTTTATTTATTACTTTTACCATTTTTGCATTTTTATCATAACCAATTATCCATTGCTTGTTGTTTAGTTTAGTGTATATGTATTCTGTTTTTACTCATTCTAGTTTAGCTACTTATTTATTTAAAATCTATTTTATCTATCACTCTAATCATATGTTTGACTTACACCAAGACCTGAGAAACTACATGTCGCTCACACTATGTCTCATAGTCTGAATGACAGTAAAGCTGAGTCTGATTCAGTATCAGCAACTTGTATAATGACTAGCAAGAGGCAGGTTCTTAGAAGTGTAGTGTTTGTAACGGGGATCCATTAAATTGGCTGAGAAATCTCTTCATTTTGGACTTATAAAGTCAAAAGCAGCTTTGCTGTTGCTCCGCAGCACAGATGTATTCAAGCCTTTCATGTCTAGTTTGACAAGACAGGAAAGCTTGTAGTGATCTTTGATGCTGAGCTTTGATCATGACATTTAGGTCGAATGGATTGAGTATAGTGAATGTCCTACTAAATAATCAACTATGAGTACAGAAAGAAACATATTATGATTGATATTATGATCATATGTTTTATTTATCAATTGATAAGTTGCAGAAACAGTAATAAATAATCAGTGTTGAGTGAGACCAGCCTTTGCCTTTAAAACAGCAGCAGCAGTCCTCCAGGCTCACTTTCACACTTTTGTTCAGTGGACTTGGAAATAAGTTGTTTCAAACATATCAGAAAAATTTAAATAGTTATGTAGATTTACAGACACCACAGTGGTGCTGTGGTTAGCACTGTTGCCTCACAGCAAGAAAGTCCTGGGTTCCACCATCTGGCCAGGGCTTTTCTTTTATAACTCCACTCGGTGTGGAGTTTGAATTTTCTCTCCAGGTACTTCGACTTCCTCCCACAGTCCAAAGACATGCACTTTGGGGTTAGGTTAATTGGGGACTCTAAATTGGCCATAGGTTTGAACGTAATGGGAGAATGGTTGTCTGTCTTTCTATGAGAGACTGGCAACCTGTCCAGGGTGTACGCTGCCTCTTGCCCTGTGGCAGCTGGGATAGGCTTCAGGCCCCCCACCACACCCCCACGACCCTGAATTGGATAAGTGGAAGAAAATGTATGGATGTCCCAGAGTGATGTTGAGATTAGTGCATTTTGGGGGTGGAAATAATACTTTATTGGCTGTATGATTGGGGTTGTTGTCATGTTGCAGAATCCAAGACTTTGATGTGGGAATTTCACAGAAATTAGTTTTTACAGGCAGATAATAGAAAAGTTTACAGATAGAAGTTAATAGCCATATTTACTTCTATTATGTTCTATACTGTGTGTTGCTATTATCAGTGCAAAAATGTAGTAAGTGGAGTATTGATGCACAGATACCAGCTGTGCCTTCTTGCTCTCTCTTCAATCTGGGAGCAAGTTAACACACAGCAGTGTCCACAGGCCCGGCTAAGACAAGTGGACTACCTCAAGATGTTTTCATAATGTAAATATCTACCTCATGTCTCATGTTAAATCTGTCATGGTCCTGGGCCGGTGGCCCAGTGTTTTGTTTTGTATTTAGGTCTGCGTCCTTGTCTTGTGTCAAGTCACTGAGTCACTTCCTGTTTTCTTTTGATAGTCTCGTGTTCCCTGTGCTTTGTGTTTAGTTTTACTTCCCCCTGTGACTTTAGGTTAATTTGGTTCGCCTGTGTTCCCTCCTGTGTTCTATTCCCTCATCAGTCCTCTTGTGTATTTAAGCCCTTGGTTTTCCTTTGTTCCTTGTTCGGGTCCTCGTCTGTTCATCTGTGTGATGTCGGCTAGTGTTTAGTTTCGAGTTGTTTCGAGTTTTTGAGTTTCGTCTTGTGTAGCTGGCCCTGACCAGCCTGTCATTAAAGTGTTTGAGCACTCATCCTCTCTCGTCCTGCGTCCTGCTCTGGGGTCCTCCCTGCCTTCCCTGCACCAGCCGTGACAAAATCATTTTTTAGAAATCTAAAATGCTTTCCCTACAAATAATTTTGTGGCAGTTCCACCCTGTGATGCTGACTATAGATATTTATTGAAAGCATTGCATCGAACTAGAAGCTACAGTATCATTACAGAGCTTATCACAAATTCCATTGTGATGGTGAGACCTCCTCACCTATCCCTGCGTGTGATGATGACACCGCTCTTTGTACCATAACTTCAACTAACCACACAGAATAGGCTGCAGAGCTCAATCACACACACAGTGGGAGGTGGGAGGGCTGCCACACACAGGAACTCTCTCTCTCTGTTCCCCCAACAGAGAGGGTCTCTGCTTCAGTCTCTTTTTCTCCCTGTCTTTTTATGTCCTGTGTGATTTGAACAGCCTTTCAGACCTCTATCGCTAATGCACCAAATAGGCTCCCATTGTTAATGTTACAGCAATATGAGTTTCTTTTGTGTATCTTTCTTTCTGCTCCCAGAAGGCTGCACTGAAACCCAATAGGCAGCATAGGTTGGCAGTGGTGGGATCTCTTTATTTGTGCTTTTTTAAAAAGGTAATTATGGAAATAATTCTTCTTTGTTTTCGCCTTTCTCTATTGAGAGTCCAGTTCATAATTAATTGGTTGCGTGAAGGACTGGCCAATTTAAAAATCACAAGGGAGGGGTCGAGGGGGCTTGTTTTAGTCGCTGGTGCCTGGTTGGGTAGCAGGCGGGTGGAGCATCTGAATTAGATTAGATTTAATTAAGGCATGGGGCCCCTGACTATACACGCTGGTTCACAAATAGGCTGTATGCCAGGCTGGTTGCTGGGAATTCAACACTATGTGTGAGCACACTTACAAACACACACACACACACACTGCAGAGGTTCCCCTGGGCCTTCAAGGTCAGGCAGACAGAGGAAACCTGCAGCATGGTGTTTGGAAGAGAGCAAATACAAGCTTAAAAAACATCTTCTGTATTGATAGCTTGCTGGTTTGTCAACACAAACCATTCTTCTGATTAGAGGTATGAATATGTCAAAATGCTATGTAGCAGTTAAGACTAAAATTTGGTTTCATTTTGGTACAAAAGTTAAAGTTTTATACGTGTTTAGATCGTACCCTCCTTTAAAAAAATACAATCTTGTGTCTTTTTTTATATAGTATTGGATTGATATGATGTAGTTGTTAAATTGTTGTGATCCTTTAGCCACACATCTTAGCTACCTGTATACTTGAGATGCACAGCATTGCCCTTGGGCAACACAAAGTTTTCAAGCCCTGTGCCCAGTACATATGAATTTAAATGATGCCAACCAATCAGAGTATTTTAAAAAAGTATCAAATTTTAGTCCAGTGAGATGTGGGAGCCACTATCAAGCATGATTTAAAGGCAGGGCATCCTTTTCTGACATATGGTCACAGGAGCACATGGTGTGAAAAGAAGGTAAGAACATTTGCCCTACTTATCCTATTTAAAATGACATAAACTGTAAATAAAAATTACATGTGTATGAAGTTGTAGAGAGGATTTTGGTCAGGTTTTTTGGTTTTATTTTGTATATTCAGAAATTCTGTGGGGGTTTTTTTATTGCCTCAGGGCAACGTTGTGCAATAAGGGGTACTTCTTGAGGAAGACTTATAAAGTTAGGGTTAGAGTACTTGAGGTGAGGCAAGGTAACCCTAATCCTAATTCTATCCTAACCCTCAAAAAAGTGGTACCACCGCCTTGTCTTTCATTTGATAGACATGGCATTGGTGACATGCTGGCTGCTGTACAGAATCGGATGACAAAGAGCGACTGCATGCCCTTGTATGCATTGAAATCCCAAATTGTGAAAAAGTGAAAATCCAAAAAAAAAAGAAAGCAAGAGGAGAGGACAAACCAGTGGTGGGATACTCCTGCTCCTTACATTTTCAAAATAAGCTCATTAGTTTAAGTTTAATGCATTTAAGTGAAGTTATTTCCCAGTACTGCACACCTTCAAACATCAAACCAATTTGAACCTAAATGGAGGGAACAGTAATACATAGACAGTCCTATTGCTGTATCTATCACTGGGGCTTATTGCATACAAAGAGATAAAAACAGCTAAAAAAAGAAACAAAAACGTATAATTTATGGATCATTTATAGCAGGGGTTATACTCAGGGGTTAAACTGGGCAGACATCCATAAGGCCTCATTTCAAAGAAAAAGCTGAGCTATTGTCACGGCCTTGGTGTCAGTGGCAGCGTCTGTTCCACAAAAACTTTAATGTTGGCCATAACTCAAGAGCAATGTGAACAAACTCACACCATAGATGAATCTACTGCGAATCTTGGACAAGTTCAAACCTCAGCAACCTTGACCTGAAGGTCAAGGTCAGAGGTTTTCTGAAAAAGGTCACGTTTTCTGAAAATCTTGTGAACCCAACAATTCGAGAAAGATCTCACCTAGTATCTTCAAATTCACACCATAGATGCATACTGCTCAAGCTAGGCCCATCAAATTTTTGGTACCCTGACCTTTGATCTTAAAAATGAAATTGTATGGGGTTTTTTGCCCCTAAGGAATATCAGTTTCATAAATTTTGGCTCAAAACTTTTTGAAATAGGGATTTTTGAAAAAAAAATCTATTTTTGGTGACTTTAACCTTGAAAACTAGAAGGGCAGTCATAGAGTCCATACCTCGCCCACTATAAATTTTCTATGTGCCGATACTACACTACAGTAGATACCACCTGCTGTTGTCATGCTCCATCATAAATTAAGGTCAGACACTGATGTTGAGCAAGAAGGCCTGGCTCGCAGTCTCTGTTCTAATTCATCCCAAACATGTTCTGTTGGGTTGAGGTCAGGACTCTGTAGGCCACTCTAGTTCTTCCGCACCAAACTCACTCATCCATGTCTTCATGGAACAATGGTGCACAATTATGTTGGAATAGGAAGGGGCCATCCTCAAAACTGATCCCACAAAGGTGGGATGTCTTGGTATGCTGAAGCATTAAGAGCTCCTTTCGCTATGAACTATGATCATCAGATCGCCAGACAGAGAAGCGTGATTCATCACTCCAGAGAACACATCTCCACTGCTCTAGAGTCCAGTGGCATTGTCTTCACACCACAGCATCTGACACTTTGCATTGCACTTGGTGATGTAAGGCTTGGATGCAGCTGCTCGGCCATGGAAACCCATTCCATGAAGCTCTCTACGCACAGTTCTTGAGCTAATCTGAAGGCCGCATGAAGTTTGGAGGTCTGTAGCCACTGACTCTGCAGAAGGGTGGTGACCTCTGAGCACTATGTGCCTTAGCATCTGCCGCTCTGTCATTTTACGTGGCCTACCACTTCATGGTCAAGTTGTTGACATTCCCAATCACTTTCTGCTTTGTTATAATACCACTCATAGTTAACTGTGGAATATTTAGTAGCAAGGAAATTTCACAACAGGACTTGTTGCAAAGGTGGCATCCTATCACGGTATCTCGCTAGAATTCACTAAGCATCCGAGAGCCACCCATTCGTTCACGAATGTTTGTAGAAGCAGTCAGCATGCCTAGGTGCTTGATTTCAGTTGCTCCCTTATTCACAAGGGGTTGCCACAGCAGGTAGCACTGCATGTTTGATTTGACAGATTTTTACACTGGATGCCCTTCCTTATGCAACCCCACAGGGACTTGTGCCTCCTCCCGGGACTGAACTAGGGAAGCTTTCACTTTTTAGGCAAATGTGTAAACCACTACACTATTTCCTTGCGTGTGAGCAGTATATACTGTAAAGTGATGCAGTTGGAATCAGAAAGTGGAGTCCCCTTTCATAAACATGTGAGTTGGTGTAATACTATGGAAGTATCACGTTAGTTGACTTTTTGTGGAGCTCTTCATGGTTCTATTCTCCGAGACTTCTGTAGTTCTACCTCATAAATGTGGGGAGAATCTCTAGACTGTGCTAAACACAATATCCCCCAAGAGCCTGTAAGTCTGTATAAGCCTGGAATACTTCAAAAAGCTCCAAAAAGACTTGCCTTACCGTGCAGTTTCTGGGGATTTAATCCTTCCCGATGGAAGCACTTTCAGACTATTGATTCGACCTTAAGATATCTTGTAATGGTCATTTCCTGGCAAGCTCATCTTGGCAATACCCTCTCTGCATCATGGCTTGTGGACAGAGAAGTTAGTTCTTGGGCTTTAATGCACACAGGTTTTTAAGTAGCAAATGGAAACCTTGAGCACAGAACATGGAAAGTGTTTTGAAATTTGTGGTTTGATGTTCACAGCCTTGAGGCATTAGTGTAATTTGAAGTGAAACAGCAACTGTAAAATACTTATATGTAGCTCATTTGTCATTAGCACATCCTTTCTGTAGCTCTGTAACAAATAGGATTCTTTCCAGTCTCTTGCTGTCTCTTCTTAATACAACAGTTCTGTCCGCTGGTAAGCTAAAACACCATTTACGTGAGCCCCATCCCGACTCCTGATTGAAATTCTCACTCTGTAATATCAGTCAGCGGAAATATTTAAGCAACACTCCCTCATCCTATCTAAAATAATAAGCTGCAGTGCCCTGTAGCATTTAATAGTGCTTTTTCCTTCATTTCAGGCAGCAGGCAGGCTGCTCTACGTTTGTGTGTTTGGCTCCAGTTCTCATCATGAACATTAAGTTCTCTGGACTTTTGAGTAGTTTGTAAATCCTTCTTCTTCCTGTGACAAACATGGTAAAGTGTGGCAGCCCTTGGTGTTTGGCTGCCACCTCTCATCTTCAATGCAGAGCAGCTGAAGTTGCATTTTATCTAAAAGTGCTATATGCTGTTTTACCATCACAATGAATTATTTAGCCTCTCTGTTCTTTCTTTTCTTTCATACTAAAGAGTCCCTGATTCTGAAGTAGCCTCTACACTGGTGCACAATGGTTGATTTGTTCTCTTTGTCTCTGGGAGCTCTTAGGGAGAATTTGACTGCTGTTATGGTTATTGCTTAGCACTCTCATCTCCAGGAGAGGCTGCTGCTGTTGAATCACATAGAATACATTTCCAAATGAACCCAAAAACTATTTACTGCTTGATATTCATGCCTGCCTCCTTTACTCCCTTCTTCATTCCCTTGGCTCTCCAGCACCACAACTCATCTTCCTGTTCCCTTAAATTAAATTCCCCTCTTCCTCCTCCTCTCCATCCTTCATTCCCCCCTGCGAGTTCCTCAGCTCCACTAATCCTTTCTTTTCTCATTCACCTACATCATGCATCCTTAGTTTGCTCTTCAACACCTTCCTCTCTTGTACAGAAGCTCCTGGCCAGGACTTTGTGACGCTGGACTATCGCCTGCGCCACTACCCTAGTATCACCTACGCAGTCATCGGCAGCACTGTCATCTTTGTCCTTGTGGTGGCCTTGCTGGCTTTGGTCCTCCATCATCAGAGAAAACGCAGCGTCCTACTGCCCAGAGGTGTAAGAGGAAGCTCACATACACACCACCACCACCAACCCCTGCTACTGTCCCGTCTGGTCATCTTGGACCGAGGCCACATACACCCTGGAGGTCCAGGACTCTCCCCTGGCTCACCCACCACAGCAGTCCAATACAGCTCAACACCTCAAGCTCTCCAGCTACTGTCTGGGACCCTGTATCCCTCAGGACATTCCGTGGATTCACCTCCATCATACTCACAAGCTGTTCTGGATGTCAGGTGAAAGGAACAAGTAGTTCTATTTGTTGCATAGTTCTGTTCTGTATAGATATTTATAAACTTTGATTTGCACTGTAAATCAGGACCGATCCTAAAAAAGCAAAATGAAAAGAAATCGCAGTGCTGAAATGTGCTTTTCTGTCAAACTGTAATTTACTTGTTATCAGAAATCTGTCAGCGTGTGTTCCACTGGTGCTTTTATGTAATTTGTAATGAGCAACCATGTAATCCTCTAATCTGTTGTATTCTCATTTATTATTAAGCAAAAGAAGAATGTTGCTTCTCAGATATTAGCTGAGAAAACATTTGCTAAGATAGCAAAATAATAGTGATGATATTCTGATTAAAAAAAAAAGAAAGAAAAAAAAAGAAGGCAGTTTCTTTTCTTATGCCAGCTTTGGACTTATCTAGTTGTATGAAAATAATCAGACACACTCTGTCTTTTTGCTTAAAAATGTGGAAAAACTAAATAATAGCATAATTATTCATAACAATGGAAACTAAATGAGAGAAAGATGAAATCTACTGGAAAAAGGCTTCCTTAAATAAAATTGGTCTTACTTAACTGCATTATATTTCTCAGAAGGGAGAATACATCCTGGTTCCTTGCGTGCTCTTGGCCCCTGTCACACATTAATTGTACAATCCTTGTGTAATAACTGATATCACATTCTCCTGTTATGTGTTTCTTCTGTCTCTCCTTAGTCGACCTCCCTGGTTCGATCTCCCTCCTCCCCCTTACCTCCAAGATGGAGAGCTTCCTTCGGAGGGAGAGCTTCCTCAATACGAGGACCCACAAGACCCTGTGAGCCACCCCACAGCTCATCCCTGCACCCCATCAACACCCAGAACTGTGGCCGCAGGCATGCAGCTGAGCAATAGCTCCGAGGAGGAGTCGGACCAGCTGTAGCTACACTAGTGGAGACTGATAGCATTTAGAGATTGCATCACTCAAGGACCAGGCTGTAGGACAGTCCACAGCAAAGACCTGCTTGAGGTGACTCAACAAGGAGTGACAGGCTGAACAATGTCCTCAGCTCACTGCTGATATACCAGCTCAGTGAAGAACAGCACTCTCTGGTAGACTGAGCTTGTGTGTTGGCTCCCCCTGCTGGGATCATGGCTGTACTGGTTCCATTCAGTTGAATTATACTCCCCCCCCCCCGAGGAATTACTATATATATTACCTACCAGTGACCACAAACTGTATCTCTTTAAAAGTAGAAGCTATTTCATCAACATATTCATTAACATGTAATGTTGAGTGTGAGTGGCGATATTTGTCTTTGTGTGTGTGTGTGTGTGTGTGTGTGTGCACCTGTCTACAGCACTTGGAGAGCTAAGTCGTGCAGCACTTTGTAACACTCCCCACACAGTTTTGTATTTCATGTCTACAAAATCTGGGACTTTTGCTTTATTTGTAAAATACTAAAATAATAGATTAAATCTATACTGCTGAGAATTAGAGCTACAAGATTGCAGAGACTTAACAGAAACCCATGTAGCTGTGGTTAACAGGAGCAGCTCAGTGAGAGTTTTTATCTGTTTTCAGTGCTGATGTGAAAAAAGAACTAATAATATAGCTAGTCATAAATATCAACAGTTGCAGCTTCTTTAATAGAACTTTATAGATATTTGTAAAAGATGAGTGGAGGTTGTTTCTTTTCAGTATTTTTTTTTTTTACTGTTTTTTGTCATCTGGTTAAATTCCAGCTAAAAATGTGAAACGGACCACTGAGATTTTATGAAAGATTTTATAATGTTATATAAGTTATATACATTATATAATCAGAGTAAATCATTCCTCTAAGCAAAAAAACTACCCTGATGGTAATGCATTTCTATCTGAAGACCAGTAAATATTTGATGTAAACACAAAAATAGAAAATAGAAAGAATTTTGTCGAGGCCTTATTCTGCGCTAGTGCCTTCTGTGTATGTGACATTCAACAATAAGCTTTCAGACAACCTTTAAGAATACGCTGTCTTCTGAAATGTAATGAATTTATATAACTTTGTCATTCAGAAAACTGATCCTCTTTAGTATTAGAATCATGAAATGCATATCCGAAGCTTCTTTTATTCATTTCAAAGTGGTCTGTTCAACACTGTATGTAGGAGATAGAGAAAGTTATCTATTTTAAGTAGAAAGCTACTTCGAGTTTAAAGCGGGAGGTGAATGCGTAATGGTGACATTTAGCTGTCAGTTACATTTTTAGTTTTCATCTAGAGGCAGCGGTGATGATGCAGGTACAAAAAAAAACAATCAAACCAAAGATAATCATTATAAGCCCATTTCCCTTAAAAGGTAAAATCATTATGTCTGTAACTTTATTATATCAGAACATGCAATGGTTTATTGGGTAAGACAGAATTCATGTTATTGCTGTAAAACTGGAAAGTGGTTCTCAGGACAAATTGTACCAGTCGGATGATTCTGTTGTTCATATCTCAGTTTTGTGTCGAGCAACTTTGTACGGTCAAGTTCTCTTTTGTTCTGATTTGTTCTCATACATATTTGTGAACTTGCCCATGATGATCTTTTTACCCTTTGTATTCTCTGCATTGGAAGTAATATAAATTTCTGACTCAGATATTGCGTCTATGGCTTTCCCTGGATGCTTCCTGCTTCTTATATGTTTGTCACGATTCACAACAGCCATTTTGACATTAAATATTAGATAAATACAGGCGATAATAATGACAGTATTGGAGACTCTGCTCTGTTTAGATGCAGAACCTTAATTAATGTGATTTGTCTCATCTGTTTTAAATACTAGTTTATATGAAAATGGCTGATGTGGAAGAGTCTGCTTTCTAAAACATGCCTGGAGTGTGAAAATGTTCTGCCGGGCAGAAAAGAGTTAAAAGTAACATACCATAATGTAACAATACAATGGCATGAAAATGAACTATATGTAGTAAAACAGCTTCTCTCAATTTGAGTTTTGTACACATATAAAGTAGCATAAAAAAGTCGTCTTCTTCTTTCGGCTGCTCCCTTTAGGGGTTATTTTCCTTCATCTCATCCTATCCGTTGCACCAAACCTCTGCATGTCCTCCTTCACTACATCCATAAACTTCTTTGCTCTTCTTCACCGGCAACTCCAGTTTATCAACCTCTGTCCAATATAAAGTAAGTACCTTAAATTGTGCAGTACTTGCAGTAGCTGAGTAAGGTGAGCTCATGTAATTTGGGCCACTTTTTGGTAAATCATTTGAGGCACTAAGAAAAAAGTCTATAAATTACATTTACTGTGCCCTTGTGATTTTTGAGGATTTTGTTTTAAATATTTTTGTGTTTAATTGATGTTCAGGTAAAATAGACCAGCTGATCAGCAAAAATGGCCATTTCTGATGAAACAAATTTAACTGAATTTTAATTTAATAATATAATAATGTAACATTGCATGTAAATTACAATAAAACATCAACCTCATCCTCTGTGCTTCCCACTGACTGTATTTTTCTCTTTTAAACATCCTTTATATCTCCTTCCTGTGCCTTTCTTTTCATCATCATCTGTAATGAATAGTTATTTTATTTCAACATCTATCACTTCCATGTGAGCATGCCTCTTTCATCCTCTCTTTTTCATTGAGAGTGAGCTCATGTGTGCACTATGTTTGTGCATATTAGTGAGTGTATGTATGGCTGTGCATTTGCACATACACATGCTAACACGCACACACAAACATAGTTTAGCACACCTAAGCACACATCACATACAAACACACTTGAAAGTGAAATGTGATAAGGGTAGCACATGCAATAATGAAATATATTAATAGTATAAAAAAATTTTAATAAGAAGATTCATCAGAATATCTGTAAAAATACAACTCAGAAGGTGGCCTATTTTTACTGAAATTAATTACCTATTTTAGCGAACACATGAAGGTAAAGTGTGCCGGAAACTAAAAATGCTTTCTCATAAAATTTTGGTTATTTTGCAAAATGTCAGCATTTTTTATCCGACAGAGTCCAACTCAATAAGGATAATGGATCTTTTTTCTAAATGTTTATTATTTTACAATATTATTGATTTATCAACATTATTATTGACAACTAAGGTTGTATATGTTCAGGCCACTCACCGTGCATTTTTCAGGGCCCTCTCAAAATGAGGTATGGCCCCATCTCCCTTAGCAGCCTCAGACCAATAACTGCTAAATATAAAGCACGTGGCAACCGTTTGAAATCATTTGCAGCCCACTCTAAAGGCAGTTTCTGCCCCTGCTTTTGTGTCCCTTCAACCATTTCAAACATTTTCTGCTCGGGTAAAGTATTTGTCATGAGATGGTATGTTAGTAATTAGCATATAGCACACTCTGCTGTCCAGAAGTATTGATTTAATTTAGTCCCTTCAGTAATGTCTGATGATTAGTGGCAGCTGCACAGAGCCATACAATTCCACAATTTCACCAACAGATGGCACCATTTCACCATTGTGGATAAACAGCGCAAGCCCGCTCTGTGCAAAACTGTTTTCTATCCTGCCACATTAGTAAACATGTCAAATATTGTTGTGTGTGTCTGTGTCTGTGTTCTTGATTTTTCTGTGTTTGTACTGTCAGTCAAAAGAGCTATTTATGTATTATTTTATAAAATCGGCATTCAAACTTATATCTTGTATTTGTGGCAACTATCTAACTCTGTTTTACATAGTTTAGTGGACACAAAACATATGATCCCACCAGCCACCTCTCTTTTTATTGCAATATCCCAAAAAGCCCCCAATCTCATCTGACCCCTCCCATCCCAATATCCGCTTTACAGATAAGGTGATAACATCTTTGATAGCACTCATCCCTCTTCTGTCCTTCCCTTCCTTCTACCTGCTCCCTGCTTCCTAATTGTTCTGTATTCCAGTCTTCTCATCTTTTATCTTTCCACCCTCACACCTTTCTCATTTTCATTCCCCTCGGCCTCCCTCCTCCCCCTTTCAATGGAAGCCGCTTTTACTCTCATCACCCCAGTCTCCTTTACCTCACCCTAAACTCTGATGCTGGAGGCCCATGTTTGCTTAGCCCAAGCCCTTAGCTACACAGACCTTTAATTAAAACCCTGCACACTTCTCTTCTCCTGTCTGGTGAATAAGCAGAAATTTGGAATTTCTACATAGGCTGCTAAATAGTGTGTTGCTGGATCAGTGGAGGCCATCCCTTTAGCTATGTTAGGTCAGTAAGAACAGTGAAGATGGGGCAAACAATGACAATAAGAGGACTATTTTTGGAAACTGGGTTGACTGTTACAGTGGTAGTAAGGAGAAAGGTGACGGTAATGTTCATGCAGATGACAAGTGTTGCTAACAGATACCCTGGCAATATTCCAAGGAGATGAGCCAGAGAGTGGTTTTCCTCTCTTGAGGGTCTCTGATTTAGCATAGCTCTCGGCTACTGGAAATGGTGCAAGTGTGATGAAAACTGGCTTATATCCCACTTACAGTAAAGATGTTCATTCTTTCAGTTAGAGCTGAATGGCACTCTTGAGGTTACTCTACATTTTATTTGTTCATATAATTTCTAATAACATTTCTTTATAGGAAAATGAAAAGAAAGCTTAAGGACGGATATAAATATGGATTTAGTCACATAAGCATTTACTGTTCATTTTGCTTGGATTCATGCAGATCTCCCAGGACCACTTTTACTCACACATACACAGACACGCACACTTACTTGGCTGTTGTGCCACTGCTCCAGTGAACTGGAGATAAGACCCAGTGTTTTCACATGTAAATGGTGTGAGCACGGAGGGGAAGGAGGGTGTATTGTTAGCATGGAGCAGCGCTGAGGAGCTCTGCTGAGGGTTTGGCCAGTGCGGCCCTTATCAGATGAAGAGCAGGCCTCTGAGGGAAGGAGGGGTCGGCGAAGGACAAGGGTTGAGGGGGCCAACAGGAGAATAGAACAGCTGGCGGAGTCACGCGTGCAACCCCAAAAACACACAGAGGCCAGACACGCTGAGCACGGTGGGAATCTCCTCAACTAAGAGATTCACAAACACACGGTGTCTAGTATGATTATCAACCACCAGCCAGCAAGGCTGAGCACATAATCACACAGTGCAGTCGGAGAAAAGGACCATTTCACACAATCGTCGACACACATACACACGAAAACACAATCGCTGTGGACAATCACAAATACGCATTTCCATACAGGCGTCTTTCCACATCATTAGGCTCAACACACAAGCAGGAAAAAAAAGACTATGATCATGCTAAATGCACAGATAGCTAAACGGCCATTCAGAAATGAGCTTTTTTTTCACTGAGTGACGAAATCAGTAATAATTTCCACTGCCACCTGGTTTCAGATCTCTTGTCTTGCTCCTGTTCACACATTACCATAAATATCAGAATAGGACAGATTCTCATATGTGCCTTCAAACCATTTGAGTCACCCTTTTATGTCATAAAGGTATCAAATATGCACCTTTGACAGCAAACGATATGTATTTCTCTTCCTGACTCAGTGGATGTCAGAGTCTGATAATCAGGAAAAAAATCATACAAGTTCAAAGGCCATTCAAACCCACTGTTAATAGAAAAGTCAAAGGCATGTTCATCAGATACAAGTTTAAAGGCCTCAAGAAATGTAGTCTTATAAATTCTACCTAACTAGTTCGTAAATATTAAAGTCTAAGTTTATAGTTTTTGTTATGTATCTTTAAAACCATCCAATTCTGCCAAAAAAAAAAACAAAGCTGCGCTATCATTAACACAGTCAGCATACCGATAGAAACAAAAATTCCTAATATATATGCATTTATGCGTATATATGCAAAAGTCAGACCAGCATTAGCAGCTGAAACAGTAACACTTCCCTGCTTAAGAATAGGCCGGGGTGTTGGCTCTTGTCCCTTCCATTCAGGCCAGTGTTAAACACACAAACTAGCATGCTAATGGGTAATCCCTGAGGACCAGCCACCTTTGTCCCAGCCCGGAGAAGATGTCTCTCTCTGGGCACTGGGTGACAGCCACCAGGCTGCCTGCTCCTGGTCAACCAGCATGCTGCCAGATACTGATCGCAGTCCTCCAGAGGGATGCCAGCAGGTTGCGAGGCCCTGATTGGTGTCTGATGGGCGGAAGACTGGCATCTGTCCTGATTTTCTTTTTGTTTCTCCACTATCTGTGATGCACCAGGAGGAGGTTTGTTATCTTTCTTGGTGAGAGGGAAGTGAAAGTGCAGTGTAAAGCATTTTGTCATGCAGCAGGTGGTCTGTATATGTCAACAAAGAGCTCCAGTGGATCTGATAGACTACAGTAGGAGTAAGGTAGATACTTTTACTAGTTGCCTCAATGAGATAGTTGACCTTTGTTTTTCTGTTGAACAATGGAGAAAACATGAATGGCATTGGGAAAAGTGGAAGGGGGGCTGTTTTTTTTATTTTATTTTATGCAAACTGTTGAAAGGTGTTCCTGTGGTTATAAGCGCCTGTGCATATATCTCTGTGGATTAGGACATTCCACATTGCATGGTGGACATTGCGAGTCATGAAAAAGGCTGTCATTGATTTGCTGAGAGGACATTCCAGAGTGCAAGGTGCAGGAAGAAAGCCGGGGAGGAGGTTAATCCTTTGGGAAGACTTAAATTCTTAATCCTTGTGATGTGATAAAATAAACAAGAAGATGTTTTGTAGATTACACAAGATACATGCACAGAGGGAGACCAATGTGGAGCTTCAAAATTAATGACAACATCATGTAGCATGTGTGTGGTATTATATGTTGTTGGTCAAAGGATGGTCATATGATGATGATTATTTTAAACAATTTATCCAGCCCTAGTTCTATACTGTCTATGATGAAATATTGTGGCATCATCCCAGTTCTGTACCCTCATCTGTCTTTTCACCCCCAGAGAACTGAGCTCCACATACAGCAGCACCCAGTGAATGTGCACACATCCACTTACTACAATCCCACATACACTGGCAGTAGGCCAGTATATGCCCCTTAAAAATGTCATATATTGATTTTATTTTTAAACTTCTAAATACATTTAAATTTGAGTTAATACCAACTGAGGTATCTTAAAAACATGGATTTTTTATTTTTATTTTATACTTTTCAGCTTGAAAACAGATCTGCCTGTGGTGGTCTCTTGCAAGTGTTACCTCCCACAATGCTAAAAAGGGTTTTTTTCCCCCAATTTGTGCCATATTCCATAACAATTTCCCACCCGTGACATCCATCTTCATGTGTGCATCCTCATCCATAAATGAAACTTCACATCCTTTCGCTATACTCCTCACCAACATTTGCACCCTTCCCCCAGGTTCCACCCTCACTCTTTCAAAATGAAACACACACAACATAGAAACCATACATCCATCCATTGCTCAAGTCTCCCTACCACCCAAGGCCACACCATGCCTCACATGTTCCCCTCAGACAGGGAGCACGACACAGGGCCCCTCCATCCCTTAACTTCCCTGTGCCTCCCCCCTGGCTTGTTCCATCCATCATATCTGCCCCCTTCAGCTTCCATCACGTCCCCACAAAGGCAGCTAACCCAAAGAAAAGAAAAGCCAAAAAAAAAAGCCCGGGGGGGGGGGGTATATAGCTGCTACCACGCAGAACAGTGCTGGCCAGAAGACTGCCTTTTGTCCCGAGCCATGCATCTCCTCGCCCGGTCTGTCCTGCAAACCCAACCCTCTCCTCTGAGGGAACAACAGCCCCTGAGGCTTGGGGGATGGGTGTGGTTCTAACTAAAGCTGTAAGGCCCCTTGGTCACCAGTAAACCCTGCGTGTTGAGCTGTCAAACAGGGCCGCCCTGGCACTCCCCTTGCGTCCACAGGCACACCCTCTTGGGGGCAGTAAGAGCCCCAAACTCCTGACTCAGGGCCCCAAAAGCCCGGGGCTCACCGTGCTCTGTTGGCCTGACCACTGAGGCTCTGTGGAGTGGAACTGTAAAACTCAGGTGAGGAGGGGGACTCAGAGCACATCTGCAGGGAACTTTTAAAGAAATGGAGGGGGAAAGCAAAGGATTTACATGGGTTGACATCAAAGGCACCTCTGACTTTTGTGTAGTGTGTGCACTCAACTGTAATGCTGGTGGAGCACATATTTAATTTCTGATAGCACAGAAAGAGAAGAAAGAAAGAGAAATGCCTTTCATAGCACTGTTTGTGCTGAAAGAAAAGAAGACAGAAGACAAAAATAAAAAGATTGAGGAGGGGAGCACATAAGTGAATGGGCAGCATCCGTTAAATGCAAACAAAAGCGGGTGTCTTTCTGTTGGTGCTTATGTTCTGCTGCAGGCCATCCTGCTTTTGTGGCCCAAGGAAGAGAGGGAAGTCCCTGCTTGGTCACGTTCACACCCTCTTCAGATAGAGCACCTCTCACTGCTGGTCATGGATGTTACGAAGCCCTGCAGCTGCTTAGACACAATTGGAGGTGGAAGGGGAAAAAGATAGATGGTCGGGAAAACAAAGTAATGTTTAAGGGATAGAAATAAGAAGGGGATGACAAAAGAAGCAAAAAATGCACCAAACTCCTTAAATCAGTACATATATAGAAGAATAAAAGAAAGGACTGCAATAAAAAATATATTAAGGCTAACCTGGAAAACTGTTGAGGATAAGGATTATGCAGAAAAGGTTAGCAGACAAGAATTATTAATGAGGAGAAACCCTAGGTCAGGGGAAACAAAGTACATGTTGGATTATCCAAATTCAGTGTGCTACTTTATGAGGCCCTAGAGACCTGTGAGGCAGATAGCAGACTGGCAGAATAAGAGGGGCTAGAAGGCCAGAGAGAGGAAACGGCTATTGATAATTAGAGAACAGTTTCTAGCACTAAGAAAGGTATGGCCATTGAGTCTCATGTATTCTATGAATTTTTGCTTTGGTAACATTTTTAAACAGTTATTAATGGCAATATATATTCTTTGGAGATATGGGGAATAAGGAATAACTGCAAGATTGGAGACAATGGGGATGAAATTAGAACTTGTAACACATACACACACACACACACACACTCAATCAGTCCTCAGACACGCAGCACCCTAATGGAAGCGTGACTGACCACGTTCCAGTTCTATTCACTAAAAGGACAATGGTGTGCTGAAGCTGCAAAAAGCCAGTTGCAAGTGTGTTTCTGGTTGTGTGTGTGTGTGTGTGTGCGCGTGTGTTTATACATGCAGGCCTGTGTCCAGTCCTCATGCGCACAGATTGCGATTTTCCCAGGTGAACAACGCCATACGGAGCATTGCATCTTCAAGCTCATTAAAGACCATTCTGACCTATTAGAAAGCATTCAGCAGGGTGTACATTCCCCCAGACTCCTGTGTCAGGGCACAGAGCCATGCCCAAAGGCCTCAGGGTGGGGACCTATGCTAAATGAGCCGAGGGAACACACCAGAAGGAGCTGATCCCTTTTCTTCAGTGATCGCTGGTTGTTGTGTTGATGGATAGGATGGGTGGCGGGGTCGCGGGAAGTGGGGGTAGCAGCTTGTTGAGTTCTCTTAGTCATGGAATTCAAAAATTTATAGTAACTGTTGAATAGAGAGAAGAATGGAGTTATTAAAATATTAATTTTGCCTCTTTGTAAGCATTTACAGTGGGTACGGAAAGTATTCAGACCCCTTTAAATTTTTCACTCTTTGTTTTATTTCTCATTAATGTACACTCAGCACCCCATCTTGACAGAAAAAAACAGAAATGTAGAATTTTTTGCAAATTTATTAAAAAAGAAAAACTGAAATATCACATGGTCATAAGTATTCAGACCCTTTGCTCAGTATTGAGTAGAAGCACCCTTTTGAGCTGGTACAGCCGTGAGTTTTCTTGGGAATGATGCAACAAGTTTTTCCACACCTGGATTTGGGGATCCTCTGCCGTTCTTCCTTGCAGATCCTCTCCAGTTCCATCAGGTTGGATGGTGAACGTTGGTGGACAGCCATTTTCAGGTCTCTCCAGAGATGCTCAATTGGGTTTAGGTCAGGGCTCTGGTTGGGCCAGTCAAGAATGGTCACAAAGTTGTTCTGAAGCCACTCCTTTGTTATTTTAGCTGTGTGCTGAGGGTCATTGTCTTGTTGGAAGGTGAACCTTCGGCCCAGTCTGAGGTCCTGAGCACTCTAGAAGAGGTTTTCTTCCAGGATATCTCTGTACTTGGCCGCATTCATCTTTCCTTCAGTTGCAACCAGTCGTCCTGTCCCTGCAGCTGAAAAACACCCCCACAGCACGATGGCTCCACCACCATGTTTCACTGTTGGGATTGTATTGGGCAGGTGATGAGCAGTGCCTGGTTTTCTCCACACATACCGCTTGAAATTAATGCCAAAAAGTTCAATCTTTGTCTCATCAGACCAGAGATTCTTATTTCTCATAGTCTGGGAGTCCTTCGTGTGTTTTTTGGCAAACTCTGTGCGGGCTTTCATATGTCTTGCACTGAGGAGAGGCTTCCATCAGGCCACTTCCATAAAGCCTCGAATGGTGGAGGGCTGCAGTGATAGTTGACTTTATGGAACTTTCTCCCATCTCCCTACTGCATCTCTGGAGCTCAGCCACAGTGGTCTTTGGGTTCTTCTTTACCTCTCTCACCAAGGCTCTTCTCCCACCATTGCTCAGTTTGGCTGGACGGCCAGGTCTAGGAAGAGTTCTGGTCGTCCCAAACTTCTTCCATTTAAGGATTATGGAGGCCACTGTGCTCTTAGGAACCTTGAGTGCTGCAGAAATTCTTTTGTAACCTTGGCCAGATCTGTGCCTTGCCACATGTCTGTCTCTGAGCTCCTTGGGCAGTTCCTTCCACCTCATGATTCTCATTTGCTCTGACGTGGGGTCTTATATAGACAGGCGTGTTCCTAATCAAGTCCAATCAGTTTAATTAAACACAGCTGGACTCCAATGAAGGAGCAGAACCATCTTAAGGAGGATCAGAAGAAATGGACAGCATGGGAGTTAAATATGAGTGTCACAGCAAAGGGTCTGAATACTTATGACCATTTGATTTGCAAAAGTGCTGAGTGTACATTAATGAGAAAATGAACTTTTTTGATTTTAGCAAATGGCTGCAATGAAACAAAGAGTGAAAAATTTAAAAGGGTCTGAAAACTTTCCGTACCCACTGTAAATGTCGGGGGGCGGGGGGGGGGACGACAATAAGTTCACCGTCTGTATAATAATTTGCATTGTATTGTTTTCATTTTCAACTAAATCTGTTAGGAACAGCAGTAAGGTGCTGACTTTCATAATTGATCAGCAAAGACAAAACACCCCCCTTGTGGGCAGCCGCATGACCATCAAGTGTCAGGCATCTATTGATTCCAGTGAACTGGAGTTGGACCACAAAGCTCTGTGATGCAGTTAAGTTACAAACATAGAATGGAACATGTGTGTGTGTGTGTGTGTGTGTGTGTGTGTGTGTGTGAGACGAGTGGTGCAGCATTCACCCCTGATGGTTATAAATGAGAGCCGTGTCAGCAAAAGGACCCCAAGCCATCTGTGATACTCACAGTTGATCTCATAGTGTGATGCACTACACACACACTTAAACATAAACTCATATAAAAGCTGTCCTCTCAGGAGGCAAAGAAGCTATACATAGATCCAGCTGTCTGTGTCAGAGGAACCAAAACCTCTGCAATTCTGCTAAACTCTTTTTTTCCCCCTCTCAGTTTCTCATCTCAGGTTTGTCTTAAATTAATTTCAGACCTCTGTTCTTTTCTCACAGTTCTGACTATCTGACTATTTGTTATACAGAGTTCCAGTAACTGTCCTCTCTTGCAGAGATTTGTCAGTTATCTCAAGTCTGACAAAGAGAACAGAGATTTATCTTAAAAAGCTTTTGTGCCACTTGCCAAGCCATTTTTTTTCAGTTGCATAGCTGTCAATGTCAGGAATAACTTGCCAGAAAACCTGTCTAGTGACGGTGTTTCCACAACGCTGTACAAATGAGACATGGGCTGAAAAAAAATCCAAAATTTATTTTTTACTAGGATCTAGAAATGGGACAGAGATACACAGAGGATTTTAGGCACTAAGAGAAAATAGATTTCTATCCACACATGTTTCACTTCAAAGAACCAACTGCAAAAGAATGTGGGAAGAAGCAGGGCATGCATTACCAGTGTAATGTTTCACTGATAACAGGCTCAAATTTACTGCTGAATAAGATGTTTTGTTGGATATTAAGGATAGGCCCAAACTTTTTCTAGGTCTCCCAAAAAACATGATCTATGTTCTTTTTAAGTCAATTAATCAGACTCCTTGCCACCCTGTTCCCTCTGGTAAGGAGAACAGGAGTAGGCAGAGGCTCCTCTCACTGTTAGGGCTTGAAGAAGGAGAGTCAAATATTTATAGAGCTACGCACCAGGATTCATTTCTCTCTCGTGACATTCTCTAATTCCTTCTTCAGCAAATTGTGCTTTGGCAGCCATCTCCAGGTTGAGAAATAACTGAGTGTCCAGTCAGTTCCAAATTCATTTTAGCTCTTGTAGAAGTCAAATATAAACATCAACAAGCCCAAGTGAGAGAGCAAATCATGAATCATACCCAGAAAAGGCAAATTAAAAGTCAAAGTGACCTTTTGTTGAGGCACTAGAGAATACCAGCCTGAGAGGAATGCTGCCATTTCCTCCAAACTACAGTATGGTGGTTAAAAGGAAAGGCAGTTGCCAGGGTAGCATGTGGCGGTATGTTCTGGTGAAGGCCAAGACAAAGCAACACGTGACAGGCTTGCCGTCCCCCTACAGCTGTGACCTGTCTGCCACCCTGGAGAGGGACAGAGAACAGGAAGGGAAAAGAGATGGATTGAAAGAAGGGAAAAAGCGTGGACGTAGTGAACCATCTAGTGAATATAAAGGAAGTTGTTTGTGTGTGTGTGTGTGTGTGTGTGTGTGTGTGTGTGTGTGTGTGTGTGTGTGTGTGTGTGTGTGTGTGTGAGAGAGTGTATGACTTTTTACTGGTATTTGCCTTTCTCCACAACCATTCATCCATCCAATGTACTTCACAGTTTCTCGGTTTATTTATTGCTGGGGACCAAACAAAGTGCAGCGTACACTATGGAGTCACATGGATGACATATATATATATATATATATATATATATATATGTCATCCATGTGACTCCATAGTGTATATATATATATATATATATATATGTCATCCATGTGACTCCATAGTGTATATATATATATATATATATATATGTCATCCATGTGACTCCATAGTGTATATATATATATATATATATATATATATATATATATATATATATATATATATATATATATATATATATATATATATATATATATATATATGACAATATTTGGCTACAAGTTGTTTTCTGTTGTTACAATTTCACAATCATAAGGATGTTAGAGAGCCTTCACAGAGCACACAAGGAGGAACAGTTATGTTTGCATGGCCCCTAATGCTCTGTACATAATCTGTTAAAAACAAACTTGTAGGTAGCAACTGGTTCCCAAAAAGTGGTTTTTGTTGATATACCCCCCCCCCAAAAAAGCTGAACTCATCCTCTTATGAGAATTTGTTTTAAATTCAGGGTCCTAAAAAATTAAGTCTAACACAATAATGGGAACTGCAGTACTCAACGGATGATAGATATCCATCTTCAGGGACCTGCTTAAAGAGATGAGAGAGATGAATGAGTGACATATTCAACATTAAAATAACATTCCATATACAAAGTTTATTCGAATCATTTCAGTCAAAGTGAAAAAAAGTGTGCATTTCACTCCTGTTAATGACAGTTTTTTTTTTTAAAAAAAAAGAAGAAAACAAAGCTCAGATTAGATAAATCCATGAAAATAGTAGCAGCATATGTCTCCACACCAGTTCAATCTGTCCTCCTCACTGCTACCTCTAACCCACCAAACGCTGAAGAACAAAGAGGTCATAACATAGCAGAAAGCCAAAAGACAAAGAAATATAAAAGATCCCTTCAGTCAAAAAAAACAAAAAAAAACCTGCTGTAACAGTGAGAGGTCAAAGTGGCAGGGGACCGAACTCTTGACCTCACCAGTGACCGGGAGCTGCTACCCAGTTAAAACAATACACTCATAATCTTTCCCCTTCTCAGCTGTCATGTGTCCCTGTGTCTTCTAGTTCCTATGCAAGGATGTATACCTCCTGCTAGGCATCTTCATCAGTAATCATGTCTCTCATCCTTCCTCCCTATGTTTCTTTCCTCCCCAAACTCCCTTGTCACAGAGCCTCTCCAGCTCAACTCAAGTGGGTTGCCTCGCTCCAACAAAAGACGTCTCTTTCTCATCCTCCTCCGAGGAGACAGAGGGATGGATGAGGAGATAGAGGAGCATCAGCTCATCCCTATAATCCAGGGTAGACAGAAAGACCCTTCAGTGAAGATGTAGGCAATCCACTGATCTGGGGCTTAAGATGCAAACTCTACAAAAGATCTGTGGTCCTCGTTGGGGTCATCGCAGCAGGGCGGGACACCATCGGCAGGCTGTGGAGCACACGCTGCAAATACACAGCATGCTTGTAATAAAGCACACTATGTACATATAAACATAAAGGGAGATACAGGATGATATTTGGGCTAGATGGTGGCAGTAATAATATCACATTTTATTTTATTTTGAAGATTTTTTCCAAAATTATTCTAAATCACAGATTGGAAAACAACAAAACAGCATTATTACCACATATATAAAGATAGCCATAGCACTGAATTTCTGCCCCCAGTAAAGCTAGTTTTGGTCAGTAAGATTTTGTGCTGCAACACAAATTTTCAACATCTAGAAACTGATATTCATGTGTGTTTTTTTTTTAACCTCTTGTTTTTCTATTGCTTTTGTATTTTTTACTTTTCATACAAAAACATCTGTTCAAACTGGCTCAATTTTTATGCAGCACAATAATATTGTAGCTTTGCTGAGAAGTCTCATGCTGTATATCAAAGTCTACACACTGTGCAGGAAGAATGGAATGCTAATAAAGAGGTAGTTTTATAAACTTCCCTGAACATCAGCTTCAAACTGCACGCTTGCATGCATACACATGTGTAACAGTATGAGCATGTGGTTCACTATGTGCGTGTGCGTCATTGTGTTTTCTTGTGTGCGTGTATGGCACTGAGTGTGCGCCTGCATTCAGCTTCTCCCTGCAGCTAATGAGTGGCGGCCCACCTCTCCAGCAGGCCTGGCAGTCCTTGGGTATGGGGCTGGAGCTGGCGGTTTTCTCATGGTAATCACACACTTTGTCCCGGGGTGGATAATCCTGCGCTGGCTTTGTTTGGGCCCCAGAGGAGAGCCCCACAAGGTCGACCCCGCTTCACAGAGAGCCACAAAGACCCAAATGCAGTAGCAGCACCCCACTCCAGGCCTGCGCTCCTAAACACATACCTCGTACACTCACACACACACACACACACACACAAAAAAATGGCATGCTTGCACGCAACTGTGTGCACAGCAATCGGCACACACTCATTAGTTATTCTCAATTTCAACAGCAGGGGCTGGAGTCATTTAAATGGGCTGCTTGTGCAAAAGCACCGACAGAGTCATTCTAATACATGCATGCAGATCTTACACTTATAAGCAAATGCAAGGAGTGCATTTTGCAATGTGTTTGTTGGAAAATTAATTGGAACACTGAAAGCCCACTAACATTAACTTCCATTGTGAAAAAACACTCGCCTGCAGTATAGTGAAAACAAGCAATGCAGGACAAAAAGACCTCATGAGAGGTCATTCTCAGCAGCATTAATAGTGATATATGAGTCATGAATGTGCAGAAAGCCTCTAGGTCTTACTTTAGTAACAGCAAATGGCTATATTTGAAGTACAGAAGAGTCAAATTCTACATTAAAATGAACCCTCTGATCAAAATTATGTTTTATTTCTCCTAGCTTCTCCTATCATTGGTAGCATTCCCCTCTATCCTGATTTATACAAATACATGCTGTTCTGTATTGCTGGAAGTAACATGTTCAGGGCTTGCCGTGGCATCAGGGAAGAGCAGCTCAGTTGAATATCTGGAGGGGCAGAGCGAGAAGATGAAGACTAAAGCAAAGCAGAGTGGAAGACAGGCTCCCACAGGTCTCCCTTTACACTCCATCCACGCCATTAATGAGCAGGCCTAGGAGGAGGAACGCAGCTAACAGTGTTTAAACCACCACACTGTTGATCTCTTAGAGCAGTCACCTTCACATGATACTGAACAGTTATAGAAGCTTGCTAGTCTACTGTCGGGTCTTTCACTGCCATTTTAGCATCAGTGTTTGCCTGCAAGCCATGAATGTCTGAGATAAAAGATTTAAAGATTACAGAATAGCTTGGAATAAATGGGAAATTGTGGTTGCTCAACAAAAATCAAGTGCTCGCTGATACTTCTTGTCATTTGTGAACCCAATAAGCAGTAAGGCTGAGTATAAGAATCCAATTATGTGTTCCCTAATTTCTTGGAGATTGCTCCCTGGAGTTTAAATGCCTAATGTAGAGGAAATATCAGAGATGAGCCCAGATCTGAGATCTATTTGAAGGAATGAATGTGTCTCACTGGGTCATTAGCCAGGGGGAGTGAAGCACTGTGGACCAGTGTGAAGAGGCAAAGAGAGGGTTTGTAATCCTCTATAGCCAGTGGGATACAGCCAAATGTCTGTCTTGGGACACACTAGGACATTTTTGTTCCACAAACAAGTGAGACACACACACACATACACACAGCCATGCATACATGCATAAACACACACACACGACACACACACACACACACAACTCTAGAAAGCCACTGCTCCCACTCTTGTAATCCTCATTGAGTATTCCAACAGAGTTTTGCCGTGGACACCAAGTTGACAGAGTTAGAGAGAAAAAGAGGAACAGAGGGAGAGAGGGAGGGAGGGAGGAAAGTGAGAGGAAAACAGACAAAAAAAACTTCACCCTTCTTTGCCTGAACAGCCGTCATTGGTTGATGGCGCAGGGTCTTTTCTTTTCTTTTTGCTAATTGGCCACCCAGGCATTGACTCTGGCGTGAGTTCTACCCCAAAACACGTGCATGTTTCTTGTCCCATGAAACACCCCCTGGTTATTCTCCACTCACCTTGGCCATTTAGACGATGAGAGGGAAGCTTGTAACCATGGCAAACAGAAGCAGCTCATACACGAAATAGTGAAAACATTTTGCTGCAGGTGCAAAAAAAGTCTTTGTTGAGTTCAGTCAATATTCTTTCACCCACCTTAACTGAAAACATTCATATAGTGTAAACCCTGTTGCTTGCCTTTTCCGAGCCATATGCTGCAAAGAGGATTTGTTTATTAATTCTTTTGATTTTAAAATGTATGCTATAAAGCATGGATATGCTTCCTATAATACCTTGTGCTGTCTTTTGTTCTTTAACACCCCCCCCCAGAATTCATTAGGATGTGATGGACAGGAGATGATTTCATTATTTCATTAAATTATTAGGAGCAGTGGAATTTGGTCACATCTTTCACTTGTCCTCCCTGTCTTGGGGTGGAAAATGGAAAAGTCAGCACTAATTTCTTTAAGAAAACTTTCAAAAAGAAAGACAAAGGGTGGGAGAAGAAGAGGTGAGAAAATAGTAATTTAATTGTCTTGAGGCTCCATATGGTTCAGTGCCTTTTAGGCTCACCCTTGCTGGCAACTAGCAGACTGAGGCCTTTCTCTTTTTCAAACCAATGACAAACTTCTCTATCCTCCCTTCATCCTACTTCTCAATATCCCCCTCCATCCCCCTGCCAAACACCTCAAAAACACCCTGAATCTGGTTAGAGGAAGAATAGAAGAGGCAAACAATGAGAGGGCATGGAGGGGAGGGGGAAAAAAAAGAAGGAAGGGGGGGTGTCAAGTGACCCACAGAAAACATTATCAAACAAGACTGGAACTCTAAGGGATTGACAATGAAGCGGCCTGCTCTTTTCTGTGCTACACCACTGGTGAGGCAAGATAAGGGAATTCCTTAATACAGCAAAAAAGGGAAGAAAGGGGAGCACTGCTTTTGAAAGATTCAGACCACAAATCCAAACACTCCCCCCAAAGATTATAGCTTGTGTGTTTTAAAGGGTGGCAGAAATAAAGCAGCACTTTGTTAGACAAGTTAGCCTTGTTGGTGTTGATCTGCGCTGCCATTGTGAGCAGCAGTTTTATGCAGTTCTATGCAGATGACAGGACGATTAGGAAAGGCCTGAACTACACAAGGCCTTTAAAGTTCTGATACAGAGATCTATCACAATAATTCAAATGCTAACACAATGGCACTAACTGCTGCAGCTGTCTGAATTTATTGTGCCTTAAACACGAATGAATAAACAGGAGATTTAACCGTTGGTACCCATACTCCTTATCAAACCTTTTGCTGCACTCCAACCCAGAAAGTCTGCAGTGCTTGAAACCAATGCTATGGTAATGTAATAAACTGACTGACATGAAAGTCAAATAGTGGGCAAGATAGTAAAGTCAGCCTCAGGCCATGTACAAAGAAATGTGGAGAAGGCAGTGTGTACCTTTTGAATTACACTGACACATCACCGTAACACTCTGCATGCAGCCTAGGGCCACAATACGAGCCTATCTGCTCCACATTAAACTAGGGGAAACATTTCAATGAGGTCTGACCGTGCCAGGTAACTATCAAACCCACAAACACTCTGACTGTGCCCTGCTTACCCTGCTCTGCACAACCCAGTTTCACAGACATTTTCAATTTACTCTCTGAGAATAGAGCACTTCAGCTCTATTCTACTGCACAATGTAATACAGTTGGGAAAAGAAAGTAAAAAGGCATCATGCTGCCCCCTGGATGAGACTCATGGATCTGGACTTAATCTAACTCAGAGAATGGCCGATGAAACTTTGTTGGTTGTACAGGTTGTCATTGGCCACCCTCACCAATTGGTGAGGGTGGCCAATGACATGATTACCTGTTGGCACATTTGTGGGGAAATGGTGTGGAAGATAGGTGGGCTCCTCACTGGGCAGACTACCTGTTTAAAGATGGCTATCACAGTTATCATTTTAGGAATATATTAAAAACCACACATCTAATCACACAGGACATTTTGGTGATACTAAATTAATCAGAGCTTTTGTGACCCTTCACCTGAAAGTTTCCCTCAAAAATAGAGTTCAAGTGTCGAGAAGGGAGGGAAGAGAAAATAGAAATGATAAAACTGAGTCCTGCTTCTAGTGTTCTGTTCTTCTGCCACTCTACTCTCTGCTATGCAACTTTTTGCATTTTGCCACTCAAGAACTGATAAGCTTAATTGTTGTAAGATAGGAATTCCACAGATTGTCCCTACAAACATTCTTAAAACGTTCCCTGTGACACTATTTGATCTGTTATGAAGCACTGATGGAAACCCCCCCTCCCCCCAATGCAAAAAAATATGACCGTTAAGACAGTGCTTTCTGAATAAAACCAAGCCCAGTGCTTATCTTAACGTTTAAGGCAGAAGGAGCTTTACTTTGGAGCAGAGCTGCTCAAATATGCAGTATTTGCACAGTGTACAACTTCCCAGTCACTACGGATTAGGCAAACAATACAGCTCCCCCACACTGCCCCCTCTGCCAAAAAAAACCTCCACCCAAATTAGTCTTTCTTTGGCCAGTTATAAAGACCTGAGTATGAATGAGGGCCTGTGTTAGTCTAGGGAAGATAACACACACTCACAGGGAGGTGGAACAAGAACTGTGTATTCTAGCCCTCCTCATCATTGGCGAGAATGGACCTATATCGGCCAACTCACTGTCCTGATTGGCTGATGAGCATAACTGACCAGGGCATATTATCCACCTGTCCGTCTGTTTGCTTTTATGGTGTCAGTTTATGTATGTACAGTTTGTCTACATGTATGTACTTTACATGAATGTGTATGACAGACATCAAAAGTTTTCTGAAATCTCCTGATTACGTTCAGAGCTTTAAGAGTGTCATCATAATGCCATGACAACCTGCCACACTTGTGCCAAGCCAAGCCAACCACGCACATGTAGTAAATCATCAAAGTTGCATGGTAAGAAATTTGTTTGCATGATTGTCTCAGACATGTATTTATACAAGCCTGTGTGCCTTCATGGATACCCTGCAGTGGTGTACACAAACTGCTGGATTGATGCGGGCTAAAATAGCAATGAAATAGCTATTTGATTTATAGAGTTTCAACTTTATTAACCACGCAAGGTTGAGGATATGCCAGGAGCCAATTCCACACTGTCAAGTAAATGATAAAACTGCCCTCCTCTAATCACTAAGTAGAGGAATAACATGGTTATTTTGCAACTCTACCTTGTCTGTACTGAGTCATAAGAGAATCTTCAATGCACCTGCGATGGGTCACTAAGTACAATAAAGTTCTGAATGACTGAAGAACTTGACTGACACATTTTAATGACATTCTGCATCGCTGACTGCCACAGTTATAAAATAAATGAGTGTGATGGATGATCAAATGCATCAACCATGCGTTTATGAGAAAAACACCCATGCCATGTTAGAAGATAAATATAATAAGCATTAAGCTCACAAAGCTGTGGATAAACAGCTGACACACAGACATGGGATATTTGCTTATAAGTACAACACCAATTTCCAAAAAGTTGGGACGCTGTGTAAAATGTAAAAAAAAAAAAAACAGAATGCAAAGATTTGTAAATCCACATAAACCCATATTTTATTCACAGTAGAACATAAAAAACATAAAATAAAGTGAGACTTTTTACTATTTTATGAAAAATTCAATTCAATTTTATTTATATAGCACCAAATCACAACAAACAGTTGTCTCAAGGCGCTTTAAATTGTAAAGTAAAGACCCTACAATAATTACAGAGAAAGCCCAGCAGTCAAAACAACCCCTATGAGCAAGCACTTGGCAACAGTGGGAATGAAAAACTCCCTTTTAACAGGAAGAAACCTCTGGCTGAACCAGAATAATATTAGCTCATTTTGAATTTCATGGTAGCAACATGTTTCAGAAAAGTCTGGACAGGGACAACAAAATGATGTAAAAGTAAGTGGTACTAAAAAGAAAGAGCTGGAGGAACATTTTCACTTCCAACAGGCCAGTAACATGACTCGTATAAAAAGAGCATCTTAGAGAGGCAGAGTTTCTCAGAAGTAAAGATTGGCAGAGGTTCCTCAACAGAAAATTGTGAAGACTTTGAAGCTCATCATCTACAATAAATAATATAATCAAACAATTCTGAAAGTCTGGGGACATCTCTTTGCACCAGGGACAAGGTCAAAAATCAACTTTGGATACCTGCAATCTTTGGGCCCTCAGATGACACTGCTTTAAAAGTAGACATGATTCTGTCACAGAAATCATTACATAGGCTCAGGAACAGTTCCAGAAATCACTGTCTGTGAACACAGCTCACCGTGCTCTATTATGCAAAGAAGAAGCTGTAGGTGAACATCCAGATCCAGAAATACAGCTGTCTTCTCTGGGACTAAGCTCATTTAAAATGGACCGAGGCAAAGTGGTCTGTGGTCAGACAAATCAAAATTTGATATTCTTTTTGGAAACCTGGACTCTCCATCCTTGAGACTGAAGAGGAGAGGGACCATCCACTTGTTATCAGCATTAGTAACTCTGGGATTGGCAGCTTGACAACATTCCTCTCCCAAAAGTCCACCAACTGTTCCTCAGCTTTTAAAATAAGAGGGCATGCTAAAGTGTTGGAAATATGACCTTGTCCCAACTTTTTTGAGACATGAAATTCAAATTAGGCCAATATTTTACATGAAATAGTAAAATGTCTCAGTTTAAAATATGGGCTTATGAGATTTGCAAATCTTTGCATTCTGTTTTTATTTACATTTTACATAGCATTCCAACATTTTTGGAATTGGGGTTGTACATAGAAGCCAGCAAGTGAGGCCCAGACAGTAAAGAAAAAGTGTATGTGTAAATGTTGGTGTATGGGTGGGCATACATGCGTGTGCATGTCTGAAAGAGAAAGAAAGAAAGTGCAGAGTAAAACAGCGACACCAAGAATGTTTAATTAAATTCTGCAATAGGCTCTGGGTGCTTGTGCTCTAAATGGCCCTCCAGCTGAAAGGAAGGATTAATCCAGATCACGGACAGGCTGCAGCAACAGCACACTCATTACTACAGAATGGAAAGATAACTCAAAAAAAGCAGAAGGGTAGGAAAGTGAGACAGAAGGCAAGGGAGACAGACAGTGTAAGCAATGGTGGGGCAGATGAAATGTAAAACAGAGTGTGAATTTGACAGACAAAGTTCATACAGACTGTCACAATGCAAGTGAAGATGGTGGATAATGAGTAATACCCCCAGAGCAGAAGGTGGAAAGGGTGTAGAAATTCTTATATTCCAACACTCGTGTCAAATTTACAATTCTCATCATACACATACATTTGTTTTTGTTTGTTTTTTTACTAAGTTAAAAATCTCTTCATCTTATTCAGATATTGGATTTTAAGTTTAGCTGACTTTCTCATAATACATCTCTGGGAACACATGAAAATGAATAAAGACTGATGTGAAAGAGAAAACAAAGACAGTAATAATTAACCTCATGGTTCAGTTCAAAAACCCATTTTTGACCATAATCTACAGTTCAAAGCAATATAATATCTGTAGTGGCACTGTCTGATTAATAAAAAAATGCAAGTGAAGACAGTGGATACATCATATATATATATATATATATATATATATATATATATATATATATATATATATATATATATATATATATATATACACACACACACCCACACACACACACACAAATAGCACACAATTTCAAAACCGACTATTTGGAAGTTTTTTGTAAAAAATAAATAAATAAATAGATTATTTGGCTCCAGGTTGCAGGAACAGCCTTCCAAACAGAGATCCTCAGACCTCCTGCTCCCCAGTCACTGCCTTCAGTTCTTCCTGGAAGATAACGAGGCATTCCTAAGCCATCTGAGATACACAATCTCTCTAGGGTGTTTCAGGTGTGTCTACCTGAAATGGCTCTTTTTGATACAGAGGAACAGTGGCTCCAATTTGACTGCTTCTTAAGTAGTACAGTTCCTCCCCCTATATCTTAATGTGAGCCCAGACACCCATCTCAACAAAATGCATTATGTGTACCTGTGATTTTCTTAATGAGTGTGGAAAATGAAATCTGCATCTCCATAAAGTTGGTCAGCAGCAGGAAGCATAAAGTGCTCTAAAACTTCCTGGTAGACGGCTGCGTTGACCTTGGACCTCAGAAAACACAGTGGACCAACACCAGCAGATGACATGGCACCCCAAACCATCACTGACTGTGGAAACTTTACACTGGACCTCAAGCAACGTGGATTCTGTGCCTCTCCTCTCTTTCTCCAGACTCTGGAACCTTGATTTCCAAAGGAAATGCAAAATTAACTTTCATCAGAGAACCTAACTTTGGAGCACTCAGCAGCAGTCCAGTCCTTTTTCTCATTAGCCCAGGGGAGACACTTCTGATGCTGTCTCTTGTTCAAGAGTGGCTTGACACGAGGAATGTGACAGCTGAAACCCATGTCTTGCATACGTCTGTGCGTGGTGGTTCTTGAAGCACTGACTCCAGCTGCAGTCCACTCTTTGTGAATCTCCCCTACATTTTTGAATGGCTTTTGTTTCACAATCCTCTCCAGGGTGCAGTTATCCCTATTGCTTGTACACTTTGTACTACCACATCTTTTCCTTCCCTTCGCCTCTCTATTAATGTGCTTGGACACAGAGCTCTGTGAACAGCCAGCCTCTTTAGCAATGACCTTTTGTGTCTTGCCCTCCTTGCGCAAGGTGTCAGTGGTCGTCTTTTGGACAACTGTCAAGTCAGCAGTCTTCCCCATGATTGTGTAGCCTACAGAACTACACTGAGAGACCATTTAAAGGCCTCTGCAGGTGTTTTGAGTTAATTAGCTGATTAGAGTGTGGCACCAGATGTCTTCAATATTGAACCTTTTCACAATATTCTAATTTTCTGAGATACTGAATTTGGGGTTTTCATTAGTTGTCAGTTATAATCATCAAAATTTAAAGAACTAAACATTTGAAATATATCAATCTGTGTGTAATGAATCAATATAATATACAAGTTTCACTTTTTGAATGGAGTTACTGAAATAAATCAACTTTTTCATGATATTCTAATTTTACAACCAGCAGTTTCTACAGAGTTTGCTAGTAAAAGGCAATAAATGCACATCCACTTTCAGTGCATTTAGCTACAACTGGGATTTGCAAGCCTTGATTAATATATACCAAAACATATGTAGACAGCAACAGATATGTCATACAAACACCATCCTTGATAAATTAGCAATTGGGCTGGCAGTGCATATGTGAAAGCATGTTTGAGTATAAACATTCTTATGAAGATGAAAGTGCAGTGTCAATGATAAGATCATTTAAGTGTCTGCTTTGCTGATTTTGCAACTTAGACCAATAAACCAAATGAAAGATATATTCACAGGGTATTTTTCTTTCCTGAAAATGATACCCTAAACATCCTCTCATACTAAAATCAAGATAGTACAACATAAAATATACATACATTAAACCCTACAAGCAAAAAGCTGCTGAATGTCTATGGATATGTTTTGTCATATTACTAGACTTCCCTTATTCATTAATCAAGGCTAACAGCTGCAAATATGAATTTTTAATCAGGCTTAAATATCTCTCTAAATATATCTCTTTCTAAGAGTTCTTGGATAGTAATTCACTGTCCTTAATGCTTACAAGGAAATCAGTACTCACCTGTGCACTGATATATGATTGACAGCAGGAAAAGCAGATGAAATGCAGGTTAAAGCAATGTTAATGATAATGGTCAAATGGTTATCCCTTCACACAATTATTTTTTGAAAGTGGCAATTTTTTTGGTTATATACAAAACATTGTTGGAGAAAAATAGAGGGATCTCACAGTTGTCGAGTACTTTGCTATATACATGCTTCTGACTAATATTTTTTAAAATGACACTTAGCAAGTCGCATCTCAACCAAATGCTTTTGGTAGCCATCAACAAGTTTCTGGCATAATTCTGACTGGATATTTGATCACTCTTCTTGGCAGAATTGCTAGAGCTCATTTAAATTGGTTGGTTTCCTTGCACGAACCCGAATTTTAAGCATATTTCACAAATTTTCAACAGGGTGAGGATGGCGGTTTTGAAAGGGTATTCTAGAAGCTTAGCCTGCTCTATCGATTTCAAAACCAGCTTTGATGTATTTTCCAATGCGTCCAAGTTTCAACCATCTAGCTGTTGTTTTGAGATGAAGTTGAAGAATTTGGAGGCCGTCCTCCTTCTTCATTATTCCATCTACTTTGTGCAATGCCCCAGTACGATTGGCAGCAAAACAATCCCATAGCATGAGGCTACCACCACCATGCTTGACAGTTGGTACAATGTTGTTAGTGTTGAAAGCCTCACTTTTATTCCTCCAAACATATCTCTTGGGTTTTTTGTTTGCTTGTTTTGTTTTAAATAAAAGTAAATAAATACATATAAAAATTTAAAAAAATATATTTTTAAAAACAAGCAAAAAAAAACATATATTTTGTTATTGTGGCCAAATTGCTCAATCTTTGTCTTGTCTGACCATAAAACCTTTCTCCAGAAGGTATTTATTTGGCTTGTTAATTTGGGCAATTGCAAATTTCAGTTGAGCTTGAAGGTGTTGATTTTGAACCAGGGGTTTCTTTCTTGGTCAGTACCCTCTCAGTCCACAGCAATATAAAGCTCACTTCAATGTGGACAGTGACACTGGTGTTCCAGTAGTTTCCAGTTCTTGGCAGGCTTTGAGCCTTGGTGATTCCTGGATTGTTCCTCAACATCCTAGCCAATTTTGTCTTATCTGAGGGTAACGGTTTGTGTCTTATTCCAGACCTTGGCAAAGTGGTGACATGTCTGAATAACTTGCACTTATGTACAGTTGTTTAAACTGGTGATCTTGGAATCTGCAGTTGTTAAGAAATGGCTCCAGGAGATCTTCCCAACTTGTGTAAATCTACAGTTCTTCTTAGATCTTCACTGAGTTCCTTGGACCAAGAGTTACCTCTGCTACACAGGTAGGTTCATCAGAATTACCAGCCTCAGAAATTGCAAGTTAACAGCACCCCAGATAAGAGCCCACCTAAATGCTTCACAGAGTTCAAGTAGCACACACATCTCAACATCAACTGTTCAGAGAAGACTGCGTGAATCTGGACTTTATGGTTGAATTGCTGTAAAGAAACCACTTCTGAGGAAGAACAACAAGAGGAAGAGAATGGCAGAGGGTTTCTACATGTTTAGTTCCCACTGTGAAGTATGGGGGAGTACGTGTGATGGTATGGGGATGCTTTGCTGGTGACACTGTTAACGATTTATTTAAATCCAAGGCACACTTAACCGCAGCATTCTGCAGCAAGATGCCATCCCATCTGCTTTGCACTTAGTGGGACCATCATTTGTTTTTAACAGGACAATGACCCCAAACACACCTCCAGGCTATGTAAGGACTATTTGACCAAGAAAGAGGGTGACGGAGTGTTGTGTCAGATGACCTGGCCTCCACAATCAGCTGACCTAAACCCAATTAAGATAATTTGGGATGAGTTGGACTGCAGATTGAAGGCAAAGCCGCCAACAAGTGCTCAGCACCTCTGGGAGAGAACGCCATGAGTATGGAAAGCTGTAATCAAAGCGAAAGGTGCCTACTTTGAAGAATCTAAAATCTAAAACATATTTTGGATTGCTTAACACTTTTGAGTTTACTACATGATCCCTTATGTGTTCCTGGATGACTTTAGTATTACAATTACAACATAGGGGAAATAAAATTATAAATAAAAACAGTGAATGAGGTGTGTCTTTTGACTGGTATAGTATTTATATATTTGAGCCTGTATGTATACTTTTGACTCTGTGTGGATTAGAGAAAATCCAAAATAAATTGCAACTTGTGCACCCAATTCTTCTTTTTAAAGTTATTAAAGGTGCACACTGTGCAGCCATTCCACCCTGGAAAAAGAAAAGTTCAAATAAATCATTAAAAGCCTAAAATTGCCACAAGATGTATGCCCATAAACTTTTGACCACAACGCTAAGTCCTTCTAACTTTAAACAAATTTTAAACAGATGAACTGACGTTTTAAAATAATTTACTTCCCATATAGTTGTCATGTAGGGGGAAATTAGCTATACAGACAAAAAAAAGTATCAAGCTGAAGGTGGGCATTTTAACATGAGACTTTATAGGGACTTGGTTTTGGAGCCAACCTCAAACAATCATTAGAGGAGCTGAACTGAGGCTGGCAACTTATGTACTTTTATCTAACATTACTATAAAGAAATAGATTTTTTTTATAGTGTACTTTATCCTTTTAAATATCTGTCAATTTTATATTACAATACTAAAAACTATGTTTTTATTGCAAAAGTAGCAACTAGTTAAAATGGAGTACCTCTATTTGTCCCTGCCTTTGAAAATTCAAATGCAGTAGTTGGGATTTTTATTTTATTTTCCTTTTCTGATTTAGATGAAGATCATGAGATGATAATATTTTTAATTAACAATTTAATGCACTGCACCTGTGGTTGCGGTAGCCTCCTAAAACTCTTTGAGGCAACCATGAAAAGTATTTAAGAAAAACAGAAACAAAGATTCAGTATTGATTTTCAAATGATGATCAGCGCTTTGGGGATGAAGTCTAATTTACTTCAGTGTGAAATCTGTTTCTAGTAAATAATCTTTGTGCCACAGTAAGTGATAGAAATAAAGCAAGAACTGATTTAAAATTAGCTCAAGGTCAAACCACTAAGAATTAGAAGCTGGGGTCTTGTTAAAGTACGAGGTTATCTTTTGAAAGTTAATATTGACTTTTATTAGATAGGCACAGGTGGGCAAAGAGGTCTGAACAGCACGTCTCTTTGCAATTACTCCTGCTGTGTGATAGGTAAAGACCTTCCTTTGACGCTCCTTATCGCTATTTATCTAGCTGCACATAAGCAGTATCTGAATCATGCCTTTGATAGCCATGGTGCGTAGGTGTGACAGCACTGAAGATCCACATGGTTGGGCAAATAGATTGTCAGTGAACTTGTGTTTCTGACTGGTGGGTTTGTGCATGCATTCTCTGTGTATGTTAGAGTATGCAGCCAAGTGTATACATGTCTCTCATAGATGTCTCTATGATTTGGACCTAAATAAGTGGATTGTTGATGCATTAATAAGTAAAACACAGCCTTCATCTGCAACAATAAGACTCTCACACACATATGAATTTGCTTGCCAAAAACAAAACAAAACAAAAAAAATGTCCTTAACACACATCATTGCCACCTCCACGGTGCTACACCACCTCCCTCTCTTTTGACATTTCAAGGCTGTGTTGGGAGCCAGAGGAGGAACTTCTTCATTTGGAGTGTGAGACAATGTGGCAGGCCGGTTGGCTTTGTGCTTCTGACATCCCGCCGAGGCACAATATGGCCCCGTCAGGGATCAGTGGGAATACACAATGCCCATTACCCACGGGGCTGTGCGGAGGGCCTCAGGGGCAGGGCCGGGATGGGCTGGTTTCCAGACTATGGGGTGTCTAGGCCACACTGAAAAAGGGATGGAGGGAAGAAAGAAGATCAGAGAGGAGATAGTGAGACAGAAGATTAAAGATAAAAAGGAGGGGGGGGAAGATGAGATGAAAATAAAAAGGCATGCAAAACAAGAGTGGCAAGAAAGAGGAGGGGACATGGAAGATGAAGAAACTTGAAATGAGTAAGGGTTATGAGAAAGAGTAGCGCACATGGGCAAAAAGAAGGAGAATACAAATGAGAGGGTAGTGAAAGAGAATAAACAGGGAGCAGGTCCTCTGCCAGAGATGGGGTGCAGTGAAAGAGAGAAGACACTCTGCCTGGGGGTGCATATCCCTGGGGATACACAGAGCAGAGAGGGTGATGAGGCGGGGGTTGGTTTATCTTGGAGCTGAACTTGGTTGCTTGATCACACTCAGCATAATGGCAGCCTTGAACAAACAGGCCAGAGAAGAGATGCATTTTCGCCTTCACTGCTGCTGCTTTGACCCTCATGCTCTTTGAGAGGGCACAGTGGGTGGACAGAAGTACACTGGGGGTGGACATCAGGGGCCAGAAGGCCAGAGGTGGTGACCAAGGGGCACCTACAAGGACACAGAGAACGATAGAAAGGGTAGACACGGGTCAACAAGCCAGCTGAACTTAACCATCAGTCTCCCACGAGAATCTCCCCTCTGTCACTTCTGTCCACCTTTCAGAAACCTCTAAACTTGTTAGCTGGACAAACAATCTGCGCATCAAGAGCCCTACCTTTAAATAAGCACAGAGGGTGGGAAAGTGTTGCAAAATGGATACCATGACCTTTGTGTTGATACACTAGATTATCCTTAAGTCAACTAGCTCTGTTCAAAGTTACCTATAGTTTCCATCTCGCTGCAATCTCAGATGAAAGAGAGAAGGACACACATGATCTGAGCCTTTCCTGTAGCTCTAGACCAAACACCAGCTCTCACCTTAGTTAGGGGTCAGTACAAGTTTGATTAAGTGGGTCAGCACTCACCTATTTTCAGCCTTTGCTGACAGGGAGATGCATTAGTAATCTGGGAGTACTTCCCTGGAAAGAAAAGGAAAAGATAAAACTGCTGTGCCGGTGGGTTTGCATGTGTCCCAGGAACTTTCTCCACAAACCTCCCAATGGCACAACTCTCCAGCGGTAGAGGTGTTCTTATTCACCCAACTCAGACAGAAATTAGGTGAATTTCAGTCTTTATGCAGTTTGTACGTCTTCAGAAGTATACCACACTCTATTGGGGTTTGTTCCATGCAGATAGCTCTGTTTCTGTTGCTCCTTCGCATTTATTGCAAATGCACACAGGTTTTTTTTCTTTCTCTTTTCTTTCACACACACACACACACACACATACACACACACACACACACACACACACACACACACACACTCCTGTAATTTGGATGCACAACAAAAAAGAGTGACAGAAATGTGATGCTGTACCACTGTGTACAGTGAGGTGAAATCTGTAAAAAGACCTACATGTAACTCTGGACGAAATATGTGACAGCACACACTATGCAACAAAAAACATCAAAAGGCTCTTGTCATGTGTTTCTTCACACACTTTATCGTCCTCCTGTCTAATACTGTTGGAGATATAGACTCCACCCTGGGTGCTGCCACAGGTTTATTTAGAGCTGGGGGCACGTTCACACAGCACAGCTTGTCTGAATGGAGACTCATGACCCCCCCCCCTTCCCAACCAACACACACCATCTGGCCTGGTCTTCTCTGAGGTATGAGACTCATACACTGGAACACTCTAGGGAGTACACAGAATGCACAGATGTGTGATCACAATATTCCCATGCTCATGTTCACACGATGTGATTTTTTTTCCCCCATGCAATGATACTGACAAAATGAAGCCCACTTTTTTATGTTTCTGTTTTTTAATAATATTTGTTCCATAGTCAAAAGCATCAAAAGCACCTTTTGAATATTCATTTTTTTATTTTAATTTTTTGGTGGTTTCTTAGCTCTTGGGAACACAAACTCCAGCTAAGGTTTTCTAAGACCTCAGAGCTGACAGACTGTTCTCCAAAAAAAGTTGAATGCCCATAAGCATGTTGACCTTTTGGGGTCAGAAATCATTGTGTCTTCTCCTTCCACTGTGTGGTCTCTGGTGTATAATTGACATTTAATGAAGGCCTCTGTTAGTGTGGGGCCATAATGGTACTGGGTAAAAGAATAGCAAGAGAGTGGAGAGGAATGAAATGAACGGGGGGGGGGCAATGAATTTTTGGCTAAAGAGTGAAAGAAAAGCACATAGGGTGAGAAGTGTGAGAGAGAGAGGGTCTGTAAGACAGAGGGAACAGGACTTCATGAAGAGCTAGAGGAGATAGAGCACTTGGTACTCAGGATAGTGAGGGGAAAAGAGCCCAGTAACAGGCACAGAAGGATGACAGCCTGTTGTCTGGCTGCCAACCCCATCTGTCTACTTTCACATCACCTCTGTCAACCACAGAGGGAGCGAGAGATGGGGAGAGAGGAACTGCATATGCTAATGTGCGACATATTGACACCATTGCCCGATGTGTCATCTTAATAGCATGCCATTGCATAAAAGTGGCACAAGTGATAAGTTTGAATATGATAAACCCTCTGAAAAAGATCACCATTAAATAACTTGTGCCGCAATAACATTATTCTTTGCAGGGCGTGTCAACATGTTTATGTTCAAAAGCATTTAACACATCCCTTAACAGAAAAACCTGGAGTTTGTTTGCTTGTTTTTTTTTGTTTATTTGCTTGCTTGCTGGTTTGTTTGCTTGCTGGTTTGTTTGTTTGTTTGCTTGTTTGTTTGCTTGTTTGCTTGTTTGTTTGCTTGCTTGCTGGTTTGTTTGCTTGCTTGCTGGTTTGTTTGCTTGCTGGTTTATTTGTTTGCTTGCTGGTTTGTTTGTTTGTTTGTTTGTTTGCTTGCTGGTTTGTTTGTTTGCTTGTTTGTTTGTTTGTTTGCTTTTCTAAATTGTTAATTTTGGAGCTTATCCATGGATACGCGTAAATTTTAAAAGTCCGGCATCAACTGGTCCCGCTCTCTGCAGGAAACGTTTTCCTAGTTTCCAGCATCATTTTTTAAAAATTGTGAAATTATCATCAGATGATAGCTGATGGTTTCTGACTCACATTTCTGCAAATGTGTTTGCGCTTTTATTTCTCTTCACTGGGATTGTTTACCTGCATGAAACCAAATCCTGCTTAAACATAACTGATCAACACCACTCAGGCCATGAATGGAAATCGGAAAACATCAGATATCTGCGTATACATATGTGGAGATCAACTGGAGGAATTCCAGAGGTGCACTGTCTTTCAGGACAGCCCTGCAGTCTTTATTGCCTCTACTTTAATCTTCCATGTGTCGTCTTCCACTTAATTTTTCTCCTCATCTGTATATTCTGGTTCAAATAAATGCAGCCAACCATTAAACCTAAAATAACCTGCAATCCTCATAATGGTATGGGGGTATCCACATTACATTTAAATGCTGTATATCCTCAGTCACAGTCGGCCTCAAATATGTAAACAAACCACCATGTGTTGATGAGTATGCTGGTTATCAGTTATCAAAATGGGAGTTTCAGCTCATTTCTTTTTTACTTTTGATTAGACAGGGAACAATTTTTTTCAACCATTAAAGTGAAAATCTGATTTTTGTTCTGGAATGTTACAAGGTATCCATGTGTTTATGATTATATGCTCTTTTGTGTGACTCAAATCGCTGCAACAAAGGTGGAGAGTGAAAAGTTAGTAATAACCACATGGCCACAACAGTTGCTATAGTTCTGTTTTCAACAGTAGTTAATGAGAAATACGCAAGGTTGACATGAACTGGAACTGGCCTTTAGTAAACAGTGCTCTGTCATAGACTGTTTCTTAAAGACATTAATGAATAGATCAAAGCCACCTAACGTTTTTACCAACCAAACCACCGGGGACCACCTACAATAATGAAAAGGTGTGGGTTCTTCCCCATCTCATTTGCCTACCTTTTAGAAAAGTGTGTGTGTGTGTGTGTGTGTGTGTGAGAGTGTGAGTGTGTGTGTGTGTGTGTGTGTGTGAGTGAGTGAGTGAGTGAGTGAGTGAGAGTGAGAGTTTGCCAGGAGTGGCAGTTTCTGTTTCAGACTAACTGAAGTTGGACCAATATCAAAGTCTGCACTTGGGGAAAACCAACCTGAATAATGGTTCACAAAATCTGAAAGGTAAACAAGTGTGTGGCCATTGTGGTGTGTGACTGCAGTAAAAAGAAAAAAAAAGGTCATACAATTTTGATGAGCAAGAATCATTTTAGTTCTCTGAGAGCAAACTGACAGTTCTCAATGAAAAAAAAAGTAGAGTGGATGCAACATTAATGACGTGGTCATTCAAAAGAACAATTCATTCAAGAAATTATTCATAAGAGAGCCCTAAATGGCACATGGCATGTGCAGTGCATGCATAGCCAGAATAACATAATCTGAATCATTTTTAGTTTAACTCACAGTCCTTTAATATTGCTGCTTTAAAACTACTCCCATAACTCCCAGCAGCTGTGGGTCAGGTGGTAGAGTGGGTCCTCTACCAATCGGAGGGTGGATCAATTAATCCATGACTCCTGCAGTTTGCATACCAAAGTATCCTTATTATGGATCATTATGGCACAGAATAATGTTGTAAGAATATACTGATGTTTCCAAAAACCCTTTATTTGACTTTGTTTTCATTGCCAACTTTGCAAAGTGCAAGGCAGGCAAAAAACTAATAAAACCTTCCCTTCTCTGAGGTTTAAAAACACTCTAAAATAGCTCGCTATGCGGCAGATTCAACCCTCAGGGAAGAGCTGAGAGAGGCTCTTCTTCCCAAACAAACTCAGCCATTCAACACCCATTCTCACAGTTCTGTGATTGCTATTAAAAAATTCACACACTATCTCTCACTCTCTTCACAATGTCACCTTTGTAGCATACCTGAGTTCTTGTGTAGCCTCCCAGGACATATTATGCAACACACACACACACACACACACACACACACACACACACACACACACACACACACACACACACACACACACACACACACACACACAAAAGACATGAAATAACCCACTTTTTAAAAAATTCTTGAGCAGAAGCGAGAACCAGTAATGCAACCTTTTGTCTGGATTGTTGATATGTCAGTGTCTGCACCAAAGAAGTATACACACTCATATGCATTTAATGTTTGGATGACTGTATAGATAGGAAATAAAACTTGGAAAAATAAAGAGGCTGTATACTACATATGTACTAAAGTTCTTCACTGGGCGTGTTTTTCGAGCAGTTGATTCTGTACTTTGATATTTGCATTAGATGTGATTATGTGCATCTCATTCACACAAAGAGACTCACATGAACTTACTTAATACCTGTCTTTATTCTTTGTTTCTTCCCTCCTTTTCCAGTACCTGTGACTGCACGCTTTAAACAGTTAACGGTCGCAGCAGTGGGAGTGTATTTGTGTGCACCTATACATGTGTTAAATATAAACAGACTTATCTGTTAACATAATATCCTGCAGACAAAGGGAGGCAAACATGCTATATTTAAACTGACAAGTGAGAAGCTTTTTTAATCTTGGTTTTTTTTTTTTCCAGAAGCTTCATCTGTACTGTACAAACTAAATAAAGACATTTATTTTTTTTCTGCTGTCCTAGTGCTAACTTTTGCACAAATAAATACTCAAAAAACAAAATCACGGCTGCTTGATTTCCTGTCACTATCTATCAGGTGTTCACACATGTCGAGATGGAGGAAAACGCTACGTGCACACCTGGCCTTCTGCCCTGCAGGTGACCTGTCAATCAGCAGGTCACAGCTCACACAAGCTGTCCCTAACGCTGTTAACCAGACAGATGATTAGTGCTCACACAACATTAGGAATATTAACTACTACAGTCATATGTAACTGCAGACACTTGTCAGCTTAAAAAAAAATCATTTTCTTAAAATGATTATTTTACAATTTTTATAACCTCTTTCTACAGAATCCTTTTATAGAAGTAGATATTAGAGTGTAACTGCATGATGCTAATGATGATTTAGTTAGCAACATTTACCCGTTCAGTCATACAACATACATAGCTCTTACTCTAAACATTTTTAGCACTTCTTTTATACACGCACAATAATAGATGTACTGGGGGAAGGGGGAGGGGGTCAATTTGGGGTTCAGTAACTTACCAAATTACACTTTGACAGACAGACTAGCAAAGCCTGCGGCCTGACCCACCAACTTTCCAATTAATAAGGGAGCCCATTAGCCAGAAGGTTGGTGGGAGACACACATTACCTCCTGAGCATAGTAAGAAGGTCTGAAGTTGGTGCAGTTTTGCACTGACTTTATGTTATTGCTTATTGCAGTTTTTCACCAGATTCACAGTTTAGAGCCAACTAACTTGCCTCTTGGAGCTTCCGTACATAAGGGTTTTGTAGATATGTTGTGAGACAGAAATTCACAGATATTTGTTTCTGCTGTGTGTGGTTCAGTGAAAATGAGAGCGGGCATCTTTGTCTAGTTCCCTTACAAGATGTGAAGTTTTGATAAGCTGACCCTTCTGCTGATTCTTCTTCTTCTTTCAGCGGATCCCTCTAGGGGTCACCACAGTAGATCATCTGCCTCCATCTCAGCCTGTCTTCGACTGCAGGTCTCACTACCATCTTGTAAACCTTTTCGAGATGGTAGTGAGACCTGCGATGAAGAGCTGACCCTATTTCTTGATATTATGGCACTATGGTGTTTTCATCCAGTTGTTGTATTATATTTTTCCCCTAGAATGGCACAAAAGCGCAAAAAAATAAATCAAGAGTTAGATTACATCAACCAGAATCAATGTTAGTAGCTTTGATCAGGCTGTTTTGCATTACATTTTGTACATGGCCCGGAGCTCTCCAGATAACAGAAGTTGAAAGGCTGGAGATATAAAGAAATGACACTGTTATCTGTCATAATTGACACAGTGATGCATGCTTCACCTCAAAGAAGTTTTTGTGGGAAAAAAAGATCAACTGCCTGGAGGGTCTAATTTCCATGTAACTCCCTGCTTGTTTTTCTTACATCATTCTCAGTCCGTTTTTTTAAGGTTAGCCTGTCTTCATCCTCTTCCAAACAGTTAAAACTAGTGAATTTGGGAAACCAAAGCTAAGCACCTCAGCAGCAACAATAAAGCTTGTGGTTTTCTTTTCTATTAAAACATTAAGTGCATTACATAAGTAGCTGTAAAACAATCTCTAACTGGGTGGAATGAAAAGCTGCAGATCTCTGAATAATTTATGAACTCTGCCCTTTAGATGGTTTCTGTAATGGAATTTGTATTATCAATGCCTCATGTATCTTTATTGGTTTGCAAATTAAATTTTTGACACAATATAAACACTGGTCACTTCATTTGGCACACTTTGCTAATCTTTATATATATAAAAAAAGCGTTTTTAAGCAAACTGTTCCCCATGCTCTTTATATTTACAGTATGCATATCTGCACGCATTTGGTGCCAGATTCAAAATGAAATCATGCGTGCTGTCGGCTATCTTTTTCTATTAGCTTGGTATGAAGCTATCTGTTACTCAGTCTCAACCTGCCCACTGACTTGTGTTAATGCAGGTGAGAAAAAAAACAGAGAGATGGAAAAATGGATTGGAATGGATTGAGTCTAAATAAAATTACAAAAATAATTTCGGATCATTTAGAAAAAAAATCCATAATCTATATTTGAACGCAATCTATGCTACATGAGTTTGAACTTACGTGTAAACTTATATGTGCATGAACGCATGCATGCATGTATGCCGAGTGTGTGAAGAGGGTGGGGGTACCCAGCAGTATCAGGGACAGCCAGCAGCCATTTCTTGTGCTTGATAGAGCTGTCAGAATGCATTGGCTTGTCCTCTCTCTTTTGAGAGAGCAGGGCATGTACTCTTCCATCAGGAAATGGAAAGATGAGACCTGGAAGGTGTCTTCATCCATAAGGACAGACATTTTTTTGCAGAAAGAAAGGTAGGGTAGACTTGCAAACATACAGAATATGACAGGGTGAGGCCCTGTGAGCCATCCCCTTTGCTGGTCACGCCAGTGCACCTCAGTACTGAACACAAGGACAAAACCTGGCGTGCAAAATGTGACATTTTACTTTGGAGGAAAATCTGCGTCCAGACTAAAGTTTGAACATGTGGTTAGAAGCTAACCCAAACAATGACAGCAAAAAAAAAAAATGCTTTTAAATTATTTTTGAGGTTCAATTTGAGATTCAACTTTCTGAAACTGACACGAATGCTTACAGAGTCGATTCCATTCTTTCTCCAGGCTACTTTCATGCTCTGTTGTGTGCTGAGACAAGAGCAGACCTGCCTGTCATAACCCAAGCCAATTATGGTTTGAGAATGTCCTTACCTGCCAAGTGAGTCCAATCATGTGTTTGTAGATATATAGAACAGTGTATGTGTTGTGGTGAATGCACACTGTCAGGTACTGATTTGCATACATGCAAATAAAAATTTAACAACATTCTGAACTGAAGCTAAAGTTGCAGCTGAACCTATTGCCAAAGGGTCATATTCATTAATCATGCTTTACAACTACCATATTACATTCCTTGGAGTTCATTTCCCATAACCATGACAGATAAAACTCATAACTCATTTGGATGACTCTCACTACATTTAATTTAATACAGGATTTTGAAGGACCATAGATGATGAAAAGGCAACACTTTGCCTTTGCTGAATTATAGCTACATCAAGATGAAGAAAGCTGATAGAAATCTCACAGTTCTCCTTAGTCAGTATTTTTCAGCAGAAAGGAAAAAACTCTAAATGAAAAAGTCGTTGCTGAACTCTTATTTATCACCAGATTTGAATCAGCGTGTCACAAAAACAAAACACCAGCATCTGACTCAGTCTTCATGGCTGATGTAAACATCAAACAGTAGAAGGTTGTCTTGACAGCTCCAGTGTGTGTGCATAATCGCGCGCGTGTGTGTGTGTGTGTGTACTTTAAAAGGAAGAGAGGCGGTTGGCTTATACTTAAATTGTCTTCCGCAAACAACTTGCCCGTTTGGTTATTGAACCATGAGATCAGCAAAACCCAAAACATAGCAAATGCGCAGAATGTTTCAACACTCGTCCTTTTCACTGAAATACCACAGGGCTTCCCCAAAGGTAGTCAGTTTCCACTGGGTGTGTTTTTACATGAATATGCAGACAAGGCTAGAAACTAAAGTAAAGTCAAATTAATTAAAACAAAAATTGTTCACACAACAAGCATTGTTCCAAAGGACAAAAAACAAAACAAAACAGAAAAGAAAGCCACACGAGCATTTAAAAATTCAAAATGTAATAGAAATTTCTGAGAATGGAAATGCAGAGATCAGCAATTTCTTAAAGAAATTCCCAGTCAAAGCAGACTCTTGGAAACTTTGATATGCAAATCTGCCACAGGCATTTGTGGTTTTCAAGCAGATAAAAAGCCAGACAGTCATGAACATATGTAACTGTCATAGCTTAAAAGGATTATTGTTCCATACACTTTTATTTAATCTGCCTCAGTGGAACACAAACTACAGTCATGGCAAAAGTACATCCTCTTTCAAAGGTTTTAAGTATCAGGATACAATTTTTAAAAAAATAACGTTGTGCTTACCAGGTCTTAATATTTGGTAAATAAAACCTCAGATGAACTACAACATGAAATATTACACTGCATCATTTTTTTATTTAACAAAATTTAAGCCAAAATTCAAAAGCAGTGTGTGAAAAACTAAGTCCACCGCCATTGCTTCAATAAGAATTAAGAGGTTCCTGCTAATCAAATACACTTAACTGATTAATTGATCATCAGCAAGTCTGACCACCTTTTTAAAGCGGAGGTTTTGACAGTTTGCTACTCTGGACCACTCAGGTGTGTATTACCACAATGTCAAGGAGGAAAGACATCAGCAGTGATCTTAAAGAAACAATTGTTGCTGTCCATCATCATCCCACCATCTGGGAAGGGTCATAAGGTCATTTCCAAACAATCTGAAGTCCATAATTCTGCAGTGAGAAATTATTCACAAGTGGAAAACATACAAGTCAGTTTTCCCAGGAGTGGACGTCCCAGTAAATTTACCCCAATGCTTAGAGAATAAATGAACAAGCATGGTTTGTTTGGAAGGACTGCCAAAAGAAAGCCTCTTCTTGCTAAAAAAAAAAAAAAAAAAAAAAAGAACATGACAGCACAACTCAGGTTTAGTTGCATCTGAACAAACCACAAGACGTCTGGAAACAATGTTTTTCCAGTATGTTGGCACCTGTGATTGGCCTGCTGCAATATGCCCTTCTTCTGTAGCGCTGCTTTTCTCTGCTCTGCTGCTTATGCTTTGTATCAGTGATGTTTTAGCTTCTTTAGTCTATGATTACCTGAGACTTTTATCTATCAAATCCTCAATGATGGATCAAGATACTTCATCCTCCAAGGTCAGTGCTTCGCATCCTGTGCTGCTAGTGGCTAGATCCTCATGTGGCACCTTCAACTGTGCCCTCCTGGGTCCACATAGACCACGGAGGGGGAGAAGGTGATAGAGCAGGTGTCCAGTGACACCCAAACTGTTGTGGAAGTGTAGAGTGGCTGGTAAGCAATGTCAAGTATTTCTGATCAGCTGTGCTCAGACAATTCCAATGGAGGAGAATGTTTCTTCTAATCAGCTGTGTGGAGTATATCAATCTAGAGACCTGCAACAGTTCTCTGCCAGATTGTTGCAGATACTATGGTGAACCTTAGGTCCTCTCTGTTAACTATTGTTTGCAAACACCTGTTTGTCTTAACCCAGTGTGTTCTCGCTTCTTCTAGTTACCAGCTCCAAATCTCACCAGATGCCCTGATTACCTGAAATCCTGTTCACCTGTTGTTTTTCCTCCACAACGATATAATAGACTGATAAAGTCACACAGACATATGATTACACGATTACATTACATAAATTTATTGCTGGTAAAGGTGATTGCATAAGCTACTGAATAATAAGTGTACTTAGTTTTTCACAGGACTGCTTCTGAATCTTGGCTTAATTTTTGTTAAATAAATAATGACAGTGTAATATGTTGTTTTATTTAAATCATTTTAAGACCTGATAAGAACCAGATGACTTTTTTAATATGTCCTGATACATAAAGTCTTAGAATTGACAAAGGGCCTACTTTCTTTATACCATTACTGATAGGTTTCACATAACTATGAAAAAAATAATTTTATGGTGTGAACAATAACACATGAACAAAAGTATGAATTTGTCACACTCATGGGACAACTTTTTTTTTTTTTCCTTTAAGGTTAGAGTGGACAATCAGAATTAGAGATGTCAGAAAAATTCAGAAGTGTACAATATCTCACACTGGGTAAAAAGATTTCTAGGTCTATCAACAACCCACAGGTACATGTTTTGGTCGCAGGCAATTGATCTAAATAAAACAGAACTATTTCTACAGTCAAAAAACTAAAAAGCTGTAGGCGAAGAGAGTGCTGACTTGTATTTTTAGTATTAATTTTCACACTGACACACTGGTTTATTGTAGCTAATTGAATTTGCTCAAGTACAAGTTTGAGGTACTTGCAGTTTGCACTTTATACAGGGCCTTGCTCAAATGGAGTCATTGGGATTCTCTTCATAGAATTGCAGTTGTGACCCCACCATCCGCATGTTGCAGCAGAAATCAAGACTATCAGTCTTTTTTACTTCTACTGTCCAATTTTGGTGAGTTGTATAATCACTTTCCTGTTCTTACCTGACAGGAGTGGCATGATGTGGTCTTCTGCTGCTGTACCTGATCTGCTTCAACGTTCAACATGTGCATCAGAGATTCCCCTTCTTCACACTTTGCTTGTAATGAGGCATTTGAGTAATTGTTGCCTTTCACTGGATATTTTCACTTTTCTTTTCTCTTTTTCGGACCATTCTCTGTGAGATCAGCAGTTTCTAAAATTTTCAGACCAGCTCGTCTGGCCTCAATAACTGTACCACGTTCACAGTCACTTAAATCACTTTTCTTCCATGCTCTGGTGCACAGTTTGAGCTTCAGCAGGTCATCTTGACCATGTCTATATGCTTAAATGCCATGAGTTTCTGGCATGTGACTGGCAGGTATTTGCATTAAAGAGTAGTTGAACAGGTGCACCTAATGAAGTGGTTTGTGGCAATGAAAAGCCACTTGATATTTTTTTCCTCCTCACAGACTGACAAACTGAAAACATATATCACACTCACCTCTGTCAAAATATGTAAACGGTAGCTGTGTTTTATGCTTTCAAAACAGATTCTCTGCTGGTTCTGTTTAATGTGCAGTCACAATCACTGATTCATGACTTCATCACAGCACAAAAGTAGTAAAGCCAAGGATCTCATCTAAATCATCCAACATAACCAACACTGATGAGCACGCACTCACACAAATGCACAACATAATCCTGTATCTTTTGTTGTTGAGGGAGCTTTTTTCTCAATTTGTGCATTCCTGCGTCTTGGCTGGTGTATGTACAGAAAGCGTAACAAGGCGATTGGAGCCAATTATACAAAGAACAGTCTCCAAACTTATCATCCAGGCGGAGGAATCACAGAAATATTTATCCTGTTTAAAAGTTTAGGAAGGAGAGAAAGGGCCTTGGCACTAAACCCTTTAGTGAGGCAAGGGGAATGAAAAACTCCAGTGTAAAAGGACCTATTAGTCTCAGGACATGGGCATTAGCATGACAGTAGACTTATCCTCAGGGCTGAAGGGGAGGGACGCTGTCTCTACGCTTTCAGCTAGTGAGAGTAGGGGAGGGTTCCTATAGACACACACATATACACAGCGAAATGCAAAGTGGGGCCCTATGCAGAGTATGAGGCTCACCAGCGACCTAGTAAATAAGGAGGAGGAGGAGGCAGGGAGGAGAGAGGGCGGGTCGGAGAGTGAAGGAGGGTGATGAAGAGAGAGAAGAATTAAACTTGCTCATAACAGACCAAGAAGAGCCATTAAAAGACCTAAGGAGCAATTTGTAAACCTGCAAGTGACAACAATGCTTTGCAAGAATGGAAAAAGAGTTTCTAACTTTTTTTTGTGTATCACTCTTTTAAAGCTGCAAATGCCTTAACAATTGAACAATTCAATGCAAAGCCTGTAACACAAGCACTAAAGCTATGAAGTCCTATAGTTTTAGGTGGTCATCTGGACCTAAGGTTCATATTATTTTGTGCACAGAAGAAGAAAGAAAGGATAACTGGAGGAGAAGGATGCCTAACAAAAAGATGGGAGGGTAAAAGGATGATCCAAGTCTGAAGAGAACACATCCACATGGGAAACCACCAATCAGATATCACTATTCTAAACACACACATAAACAAACACACAGTGTAAGCAGCACGCACACAAGCTCGAAACAGCGTAATTATACAAACATGTACATGTGAATGGGGGTGTGTCAGTGGCAGATGAAGGGAGTTTCCTCAGTCTGGGGTCACAGAGGGCAGTTATGTACAAAGCTTGTGTTGATGTAGTTTAAAGATGGAACACGCACACAAGCAACCCATGCAGAGAGAGGGCAACAAGTGAATGAAACTCATTGTATGTCAGCTAGAGAGATGCTGTGCATGGTGGTGTGGTAGTGGTGGTGGCGAGAAAGGGGTGCCAAAAACCAAACAACTAAAACAGAAAGTGAGCACTGGTATTGAACTGTGCATTGACTAAACAATAAGTAGTCAAAGCTAGGAGGGAGTGTAGGTTACAGAGAGGAGACAGTTCCAGTGAGCCTCTGAAAATATGATAAATGGGCTGTTTAATCACACCATTCAGAGTTTGGAGACAAGGCAAGACACTGAAGGATTAGCCCATAAGAGTCAATATTAGTGTTGGTAGCATTAGGAAAAGCCCTGTCTGGTTAAACAGAGCTGGGAATAAAGCGCTTCCAGCTGATGTCAGTGTTTGAACAATGATTTTAATCATTTGCACAGAGATGAGGTCTGTCTTGGTTTATCTAATCTCTACACATGGATATCTGTGCATTATGCAGAATCTGTTGGCAACAGACAGGGTTTTGGTATAAGAAGCACACTCCTTTTCATTTGTAGTCTGAGTTTTATTGACAAATCTTAGTTAAGCAGCCTTTGGCTGCATGCAGGTGAACAGTCTGTGCAAAAAGGAAAGGAGGAATGTACTGGCCTGAAATTCAGTCTTAAAATCTTCAGCTATTACCTGATGCCAGCAAAGCTTCTTTAATTTAACTATATTCGTAGTCTTACTATAATCAGTAACTGGTGCATGGAACAAGAAGTCTCAGCAATCTGTTATTCAGATATCACCTGTGAAACATTGGCCACTGCTCCCACATACCAGGTTATCATGCAATAGCAAATAGGTTCCCAGATGGGAACAAAAGTGTTTATACCTGCTAAGGATGGAAATACTTGAAGTAAAACCTGTTGTCATAGTTTCATCCTACCTGCATCCCACTGACACTTACGTAGGAAAGTTGCCTTCAATGCTTTTCTGCTCGACAGCCTCTCTAAGGCGCAGTTAACAATTTTTAAAGTTGTATTTTAACCAAAATAATCATCTTTTCCTGAGCCTGTGTGTATTAAAATATATTAAGATTGTACAGAGTCAGAGCTCTGTAGAGCCGAGTATTCCTTTCACTTTAACTAGTAATGACTTCATGAATTTCTTTACAAATAAAATTTTAGACATTAGAGGAAAAATCATTCAAAACCATCTCAAAGTTTTATCTTCATGTTCGGCTGCTTTCAGCACTGCTGGTATTTGTTTAGACTCTTTGGCTCCAGTTGATCTTTTGGAGTTAACTTCAATAGTTACTTCCTCCAAACCATCAACATGTTTATTAGGTCCCATTCCTACTAGACTGTTCAAAGAAGTCTTTCCAATTATTGATGCCTCAATCTTAAATATGATCAATCTGTCTTTATTAGGTGGCTATGTACCACAGGCCCTCAAGGTGGCAGTAATTAAACCGCTACTTAAAAAGCCATCACTTGACCCAGCTGTCTTAGCTAATTATAGGCCAATCTCCAACCTTCCTTTTCTCTCCAAAACCCTTGAAAGAGTAGTTGTAAAACAGCTAACTGATCATCTGCAGAGGAACGGTTTATTTGAAGAGTTTCAGTCAGGTTTCAGAATTCATCACAGTACAGAAACAGCATTAGTGAAGGTTACAAATGATCTTCTTACAGCCTCTGACAGTGGACTCATCTCTGTGCTTGTCCTGTTGGACCTCAGTGCAGCTTTTGATACTGTTGATCATAACATTTTATTACAGAGATTAGAGCATGCCATAGGTATTAAACGTACTGCACTGCAGTGGTTTGAATCATATTTATCAAATAGACTCCAATTTGTTCATGTAAATGGGGAGTCGTCTTCACACACTAAGGTTAATTATGGAGTCCCACAGGGTTCTGTGCTAGGTCCAATTTTATTTACATTGTACATGCTTCCCTTAGGCAGTATTATTAGAAAGCATTGCATCAATTTCTATTGTTATGCAGATGATACTCAGCTTTATCTATCCATGAAGCCAGATGACACACATCAGTTAGTTAAACTGCAGGAATGTCTTAAAGACATAAAGGCCTGGATGACCTCTAATTTCCTGCTACTAAATTCAGATAAAACTGAAGTTCTTGTACTCGGCCCCACAAATCTTAGAAGCACAGTGTCAAACCAGATACTTACTCTGGATGGCATTACTTTGGCCTCCAGTAACACTGTGAGAAATCTTGGAGTCATTTTTGACCAGGATATGTCCTTCAATGCACATATTAAACAGATATGTAGGACGGCTTTTTTACATCTGCGCAATATTTATAAAATTAGAAACATCCTTTCTCAGATTGACGCTGAAAAGTTAATCCATGCATTTATTACTTCTAGGCTGGACTACTGTAATTCATTATTATCAGGCTGTCCTAAAAACTCCCTGAAAAGCCTTCAGCTGATCCAAAATGCTGCAGCTAGAGTACTGACAGGGACTAGAACGAGAGAGCATATTTCTCCCATATTGGCTTCTCTTCATTGGCTCCCTGTTAAATCTAGAATAGAATTTAAAATCCTTCTCCTAACATACAAGGTCTTGAATAATCAGGCCCCATCTTATCTCAAAGACCTCATAGTACCGTATCACCCCAATAGAGCACTTCGTTCTCAGACTGCTGGCTTATTTGTGGTTCCTAGGATACTTAAAAGTAGAATGGGAGGCAGAGCCTTCAGCTTTCAGGCCCCTCATCTGTGGAACCAGCTCCCAGCTTGGATTTGGGAGACATACACCCTCTCTATTTTCAAAATTAGGCTTAAAACTTTCCTTTATGATCAAGCTTATAGTTAGAGCTGGATCAGACGACCCTGAACCACCCCTTAGTTATGCTGCTATAGGCCTAGGCTGCTGAGGGGGGTCCCATAATGCACTGTTTCTTCTCATTCACCTTTATTTACTTGTTTATACTTTACTCTGTATTTAATCATTATTATTAATCTCTGGCTCTCTTCCACAGCATGTCTTTTGTCCTGTCTCTCTCCACTCAGCCCCAACCGGTCGCAGCAGATGGCTGCCCCTCCCTGAGCCTGGTTCTGCTGGAGGTTTCTTCCTGTTAAAAGGGAGTTTTTCCTTCCCACCGTCGCAGAGTGCTTGCTCATAGGGGGTCGTTTTGACTGTTGGGTTTTCTCTGTGTTATTGTAGGGTCTTTACCCACAATACAAAGCGCCTTGAGGCGACTGTTTGTTGTGATTTGGCGCTATATAAATAAAATTGAATTGAATTGAATTGAAATTGAATTGAATTGAACATTTATCATTCTTACTTTCTGCAGACAGCTCACTTTAGGCAAATTACTCCAACTTGAGCCTTCAGGTGTGTCATACTCTCTTCCAGATCTCTTTAGCCACAACCACTTTAAGTGGTCGTCAGTAATCTGAGTTATTTGGCAAAACTGACGCTAGAATCAGGCATAGTTAGTAGTGACAGCGACACATCTGGCTTCTGATTAGTCCAAGGTCCCAATATTGCCGGGAAACAGAAACTGTCCACTATTTCAAAGCACAGTTAGTTACACAAATGGTTAGGACTGACGTTAATGCCAGAGGAGGTTTGAAACGCCGCAATTATCAAGTCAGTAGAGTGTTGGTGACTTTTAATTCTATGCACCTCAGCACTCGGTGACCCCGCTCTGTAAGATTACATGGTCTGAAACTTCATTGCTGTGGTTCCTGAATGCTTCCACTTTGCAATAGCACCACTTAGAGTTAATCATGAAATTTATAGGAGCAAAGAAATTTCACAAACTGACTTGTGACAATAGTGGCATCCTATTCTGCATCTTATTACAGTGACCTTTTTCTGATGACCCGTTCTTTCACGAATGTTTGTAAAGGCAGACTGCATAGCCAGATGCTTGATTTTGTAGGCCTGTGTCAATGCGATTATAAACACCTGAATTCAAAGATTAAGAGAGTGTGTCGCTTAATACTTTTGTCCATATAGTGTATTTATGGTTTCCTGTATGGACTATGCCAGATTCATGTTAATTTAAGCAATTCATTGTTAATTTTATTAATTACTTAATATTTATTCCTGTATTTCATAAGTATCTGAATCGTTAGTATTGAAACATAAATCTCCCCAGTGACACTGATAGTCATGCAAGAGTTCATGCAAGTGTTGGATAGGCCGCTTACTGGCAATGTGTATTCCAAAAAAGGAAATTATCAGATATTACTACTTACTTTTTTCAGTCATGTATTACTTTACTTAATTACTCCCAGGAAAAAGTCATACTTTATGCTACTTGTTCAATATGCGCTTGCATTCCTCTGTAACATGGCCTGAGATGCACTGTCACATGACTGACAGTTAAAAACATAAATTAGAGCCTACAGTTTCACACACTCACAAATCCCTTTCCTAATGATGACACACACACAAAATTTTTCTGTTAGTGTTTACAGCAAGATTGAAAACCAGTCCAAGGAGCATTTCCTGGCAGTTCCCACAGCAATTCTAATGTAGAAACAGGCACAAATGTTGTGGCATGCAGGTTAAACTGCTACAAACCTGACTGCTTAATACCCCTTTTATTACCTTTTTATGCTCAGGGTCAGACTGCTTGGCTGGGGTTGGCATACACTCAACGTTAGCATGTTGTTTGCATCGTTGTGTTCTTGTCCTTTTGTGCAATATAAATAAAGTTAATGTTCATATCTCGTCTCTTTTATAAGCTGTAGACCGTTCAACTATTTTCCTTCTTCCTGTACAGGTCGTAGCACATGCAGGGGGGAAAAAAAGCCCCTTTGATTATTTTTTTCTGTCCACCCACCTTGCAGATAATTGAAGAATCTGTAAAGTTAAGCAACGACATAACTGTGTCTGTAACGTTATTACTGAATTTAGTAGAGTAATGTATTATATTACTACATTGTAGAAAAATATAATGCGATTAAAGTAATGCAGTAATGCAACCTTTCCTCTGAATACTTGAGCAACACACAATCATACCTGGGAAGTTACTCGCATGAAACCCGAAACTAAGATGTGCATTTTCTTTTTTTCCTTTTTTTTCCAATAGAATCCAACATAACAGCATCAAATTCAAAACTCTGGCACAAAAAAACTCCAGCACAAGAGTAACAAACACTGAAACTGTCCTTTGTAAAAAGAACCTCCTTGTTATTTAAAGGGGGGATTTAAGTTTCACAATTCAACAGTTCCAAATGACTGAAGACCTTTATTGTGTGGGAATCCCAATTTTGCAACTGTGAATTCAAAACGGCTGTACGCCGCAGTACAGTTGCAGCGATGGTATGGCATGTGAAATGAGGCTAGATTGTACAGCAGATAGCCAGATAACATGCAAATAAAACCAATTTCAAGATACCAGAGATAATGTGCCAGTATTTCATCGAGAGTTATCACTTGTGACTCACGTTTACTGTATCAATAACTGTTCTACAAGTGTTTGCATACACACACCACTCAGACAATAACAAACTAGAACCACTCAGTGTGTGTGTGTGTGTGTGTGTGTGTGTGTGTGTGTGTGTGTGTGTGTGGAGGTATCCCTATAAGACAGAGGGAATATGCTTGGCCCGCCTACAGCTGTGATGAATGGGTCTGAGGCTTTGTACCACAATGCCCCTCACTTCATTACTGTCACATGGAACAGATGGTGCCTTTCACCGTAGTATCGCACATACGTATATGCACACAGGCACACACACACTTTAACTGGGGATGCCGACGTTATGGGATGTGCACACACACACAAGCAGGGGACAAGCAGCCTTAATGAATTCTACACCACATGCAGCTTCTGCACTCAGCTGAGGCATTAATTTACAGATCTGAAGAGCAACCAAATAAAAAATTAGATCATGAGTATGAAATGTTAAACAAACCAAAGAGGGGGTAATTGAATGAAGCAGGGGATAAACAAAGACCTGTGTTCCATCTTCCGAATGGAAAATTGTTTCTGGTACTTGGGAGTCTTAATTTGCCAGCACAGCAACTCAAAATCCCGGGATGTTTGAGGGAAAACAACATTGTGTTTGTGTGTGCATGTGTTTGTGTTTGTGCACTAATGCCTCGGAGACGCAGCAGGTTACACACTCTTCTTTTCACCGTGTACCTCAACTGGTGGCAAACACGCTCAGACCGAGTCTAAAGTTTGTGGAAGCGCTTTTCTTTATTATGCAGGCAAACACATTTACCAAACCAAACATAAATATATGCCAAGAATCAGATTTAATATTGCGCTTGTTTTCACAATACAATACATCAGCTGCACACAGATGAGCTGAGAATAAAAATCTCTCCATTTTTTTTTGCCACTTTCCTTTTCTTTTCTTCATTCTGCCTCCAGTATCCTAAACCTCTGGGTGTGTGTCATATTTTTGAAGGCCCACTGATTCTGCTCCCTCCAGACAAATTTCAGCCCAAATTTCCCCAACATACCTGACCGCTATCCCCTTCCCCTCTGCATGGGTCACAAATTTACAAGTCCCCACTCGCTCAGCCCCGTGGGAGCATCCTTGGAGCGTGAAAATGTGGTCAGGAAATGGAGCACAAGCCAAGGGTGCTGAGCTGTGTGGTAAAGAAGTGAGAAAGCAGGGTGGTGTGAGTGGCAAGATTGCCCATATTGAGATGGCTGACAGAGTAATGATGGCAGCCTATTCCTCTTCCCATTTATTACAAACCTAATTTAGACCTTTGCAGTAGTCGGGATCTTCTATATTATCATCACTTATCATCTGAGGAGCAGAGTTCACAGGGTTATTCATTGCATTTTAAAGTCACACCTGCCGGTGAATGGGTGCTGTAAAATCTTTTAACACACACAACTCGGCTCCTTTATCTAACTGAAAATCAGAGCCACTGATACAGGGATAGGGACCACACGCCACACAATTCCCAGACTACGCGGTCCTTGTATTATCTTATTGGTTTAACATTGAGCAAACTGTGGCAGCACACCAGACCACCAGTTATTAGTTCCTCTTTGCTTTATCATATTTCTGTTTATCCTCCTGTCTTTCTGTTTCTCTTTAAGGGACCAATTAAAGATGACTCTCTCCTAAGTGAACCAAGACAGTCTGTGTGAAAGTTTATGCGTGTTTAAGTACGTTTATTTAAATAAAGGTCAGAAAGAAAGGAAGAGGTGCAGGAAATCTGGGTAAATAATGAGGACAATTTAATTTTTTTATCCCATAAGGTGAATCAAAGACAGAATATTTTAAACTATTTCATGGCAACCTGTCAGGGGTATACTCAACCTTTCTCCAGGCTCCAGTCCCCAATAAGCAGTTAAGAAACTTGATAGATGGAGGTTTCATAATTTAAAATTAAATCTCTAAGCACCTCTTTATTCCATAAAGCGTGAGCACATCAGTTTACTGAGCAACAATACCTGAATGAATGGAATTTTGGAAGGACTGTTAATGGAGTAACTGATCCCACTGGGCAGCAGATGCAGGACAACCTGCCCACCATAGTAACAATAGCACCAAATACATGCTGTCCATCCATCTGTATTTGTCCAATACAGTAAAGAATCCCTGCAGGAAAACCAACTGCCATTCCTTTGTTGTCTATTGTGATGAAACTATCACAGGAATGGATCACTGGGAAGACAATCCAACTTAATTCTCTGATGTCAACCCATAAAGGACTTTGATTGATCGGGGAACAAATGGACCATATTCTCTCTGCCTGGCTCCCTCTGCACAGAGAAGCAACTGAAAGGGTAACTTAGTTAATTTACACAGCCTGTGGCTTCAGCCCTGTCAAAGTCTGATGGAGTTGCCTGGCTCAGTAGGTGGCTATCATAAGTTGTGTGTGTGTGGGGGGGGGGGTTTACAAACATGCTACTGCTGGCTGGTAAGTTGCTGCCGTTCATGAGATAAGTGAATGTGGACCCCCCAGTAGAGGTGAAAGCACACCACACATTCCTGTGTCTACAAGGAGATTATTTATCTCAGTCCTGATACTGGATGCCTAAGGGTCAAACAGACCCACACGTTTGACTCCTGTAGTAGTCTTCTGATTAAGGGGCCTGATTCAGTGATTTTATACATTAATCTAAAAATAAAAATAAAAACTTCTTCAGGAATCAGATGGAGGCCATGTACCATCTTAACATTTAAATCATGTGTCATTTGATTATTTGCTTAAGTTTGGCATCACTGGCCATTTCCTGGTCCAAACTTTCCCAGGTGTTACAATAAAGTTTAGTGTCCAGGCATCCATGAAAAAAAAGAAGAAAGGATTTACAAGGTTTAGTGGAGATAGCGGGACGTTAGAAAGCTAGTTTCCATTTGAAGATGATATCCTAAGTTTTGAATGAAGTATTTCTAAAAGACTAAAACTTACAGCTCTGCTATAACTTTGGAAGTAGCAGCGACATTTGGAGGGTTACTGAATTTGGCCTAGCTCCATGATGACCTGCTGTGGTTAGGCACATCAGCACAGTGCTTTATTCAGGTGCTTTTACTGAGTACTCAAGTTGTAGCCCACAAAGGAAATACAAGAGTTTAAAAAACTAAACTGTGGTTGAAATACATTACATTTTACAGTTTTTACTTCCTAAGTACATATTAAATGATTACAGCGTACAGAGATATGTTATTTTACAATAACTATTGAAATCCAGAAAAAATAAACTTACTCCTGTTTCAGTGCTGAAAATAATGATATTTTCTATTTATTATTCTGCTTATTAGCATTCATACTGATAATTAAAGTTAGCCTACTGTACAACTTTGCTACAAAATAGAGTATAAAACACTTTGCAAAGGGTAGCTATTAGCTACCTACATGTGTCCAAAATTGTTATTTGAGTCACAGATGCTTAGGTGGAACATGGATGGATGGTGGGTTTCATCCTTTCTTGCCACAGAGGAACAGAGTCAGAGCTGTGTAGTTAAATGAAAAAAAAGCGCTAGACACCTGCTGTGCTGTTGACTTAAAATCTTTATCACCAATATCTAATCGCTGAGCTTCTCCCTCTGATAAATGGGCTCTTGTTGGAATTTTTTGCCCTCTAACTAAAAGGCATGCTAAACACAGGTGTGTGTGTGTGTGTGTGTGTGTGTGTGTGTGTGTGTGTGTGTGTGTGTGTGTGTGTGTGTGTGTGTGCAGTCAGATGGAAAGGCTATGTGAGGACCTGTGCATTTATTCACTTATGGATGACATGGTTAATGCTTAAGCAGGGGTAAATGGTGCCTTCGTGTTTGGCTGTGAATCCTCTATACCTGTGAAGGCCATGAGCCTCAACAGAACAGAACAGAGATCTAACAGGCTGTGATTAATGGTAAAAATGTCAGACTTGTTGCTACATGCTTTAAAGATTACCTAAAAAGTCAAAATACATGCACAAAACCAACAGGTTCTTTATTCCTATTATAAGGTGAATAAATAAATTGAATGCCTGCAGTGAGTCATTTGTTTCTTTGTAACTCTTCAAGAAATGACTGACATTTGTCCATAGAGTAAAAAGCAACAAAGAGTAATCAAGTGAAGTTCAAAGCTGAAAGCAGGCTGGTGGTTTCTTTAAATCAGTAACAATGATAGGTCTTTTCAGGTGCTCCATGTGATGTGAGATTGTACGATCTTACACACTTCAAAGTGTTAGGATTACACTCTTTGCTTCTGTTAATCCCTGGACTCAAATGACAAGAGCGGTCCTGTTTGCTCACAGCAATGACAAGGGCCAAAAACTGCTAAATAAAATACAGAAGAGAGAAAGTAACACACATCCTTTTGTTGTTGAAAAGTTATTAGTTTCTCAAAACAGGTCTCTCTCGCAAATGAGACACTGAGTCTCTTTGGGACTACCTGCATAAATAAAGGTTAAAAAAAATCTAAGGCTAAATATCAACTTTGATATTTGCTTTTGCTTCACTTCTGTTGACACAATAACAAAAAACTAATTTAAGATGAAAAAAAAATGCTTGAACTTGAGATGACGCATACACAAACATGAAAATGGCCAAATCCACAAGCGTTGTTTAACTCAGACTTATGGATTACTAATCAGTAAAGTACAACAAGTATAAACATCACCCAAAATCTCTCCGTAGAGGTTTGCATCCCTGTGGTGGTACAAGCAATGAGTTGGTCAGGTCTGAGGCGTGACAATAATTTGTCAGTGGCATGGGAGATTGGCAGCACAATGCAGCTCAAGGACCTCAAGATAACCTGAAAGGGCAGTGTATGTGTGTGCGTGTGTGGCACAGGCGTGTAAACAATGACACTGTCAGTAGAGCTAAAGTCTCACCACACCCAGAGGTGATTCAAGTAGAATGTGAACAGACTGAAAAACACACGTATGGGTGCACACAGTGACCTACATTGTCTGAAGGGATAAATCTCATTGACCAATTTAAATCCAGTGGTGGAATGTTACACATTACTATGACCTTTACATTATATTTTAAGTGTATTTATTTTATGTTATTTTACATAGTTAAATTTCAGGGGCAAATAAATGTACTCCTGAACAGCTTTTGGGTTTCAATTTGGAAGTATCCATAAATTGGCGTACCTTTTTTGAGTCATATCTAACAATTTTAATGTCATGTTGTGCAGTGTGGCAAACGGAAGCAAACCCCAAAATGCAGGACACACAGGTAGATGCAATGGAAGGTGGTTTATGAATAAACAAAAAACAAACAGAGCTGCCAGAACTAAAAGGTAACAGGTAGTGTAACACACAGCAAAGAGAGCATAGACGACAACACGACAAAGAACAGAAGAAAACTGAGGGCTTAAATACACATTAGGTAATCAGGGCAATAGGAAACAGCAGGGCACAGCAGGGCACAGCAGGTGAAGCAAATGAACAAATAACGGGGAAGCAAAACTAAATACAAAGCACGGGGAACACAAGACTGTCAAAATAAAACAGGAAGTGACCAGACAAGGTACACGCAGACTTGACACGGGGAACTGGCACACAGACACTTGACAGAGACACAGGGAAACACAAGGGACCAGAAATAAACAGAGGAATACAAAAGAGAACAAATGAACATAATCACAGAAATAACTGAAACAGAACCAAGAGAACACAAAACACTGGGTCACTGGCCCAGGACCATGACATTTAGTCATTTTTATCCAATTATGACACACATACACTGTGTCACGTTACACCGTATTTTCCCCCTGTGTGAAACTAAAAAAAAAATCTATCAAAAAAGACAAAAAAAAAAATTGCCACTTTATTTTCTTTGTTGTAGTTTCCGTCATTCGACAAAATCAACAAAACTTTAGTTCGGCATTAGACAGGTAAGGTAAAGTAAAGTTTATTTATAAAGTGCCTTTCAGAGACAAAAAGGTCACAAAGCGCTATACAAAACTATCAATAAAAAACTAATTACACTTTTGCATTAAAAAGAGAAACAGCAATAAAACAACAGATTAAAAAGACAATACAATGAGAGTAATTAACAAAAAGCTTGGTTGAACAAAAAAGTTTTCAACTGTTTTTTAAAATAAACGACAGAGTCAGCTAGGCGGAGCTCAAGGGGTAAGTTGTTCCTGAGCTTGGGGGCTATAGCTTGAAAAGATCTGTCACCTCTAGTCCTTAATCTTGTGCGTGGGGGAACTAAGAGATTTTGATCTTCTGATCGAAGGCACAGTGTAGGGATGTATTTAACTAGTAACTGAGATAAATAGTCAGGGGCTTGTCCATTTAAAGCTCTATATGTAAGCAGAAGGATCTTAAATTGAATTTTAAAAGTAACCGGAAGCCAATGCAAAGAGAACAGAATAGGAGTAATGTGTGTTCGTTTGCTAGAGCGAGTTAAGAGTCTAGCAGCTGCCTTTTGTATCACTTGAAGCCGGGATACAGATGATTTATTTAAGCCGGTAAAGAGGGCATTACAGTAGTCTAAGCGTGATGACACAAATGCATGGACAACCTTTTCCAGATCCGAGGGGGAAACTAGGGTTCTCAGTTTAGAAATA
>JAMQGT020013715.1:0-14260 GCA_024447675.2 Pterophyllum scalare | reverse complement strand
TGAAGCTTCGCTAAGTCAACATTTCGAATTATTAACGCAAAATTTTGAGATATGTAACTCGAAATTTTGACTAATTAACTTAAAAGTTTGGGTTATGTTCTGGAAATTTTTCAAGTTTTTTCAAAATTTCGAGTTTTTTTTTTTTTTTTTGTGGTGTGAATCTATCTCGAAATCTTTTTTGTCACATGTGATATTTGTGCCTTTTGCCATCATTCACACTGGCAGAGGATGGAATGAAGATTTTGCTTATTTTGCGCCAAAACAAAATATTATTTATTAAAAAGTAAAATTTTTTTTTTACTATATTTACATTTTTGATTAAAAAAAAGACACCTCACCATTGCATATGAAATGTAAATACTAAAATTTACCATAGGATCCAGATTTTCTTTTAAATGAAAAGTGTCCAATGAAAAGAAGGTTTTGCATCTGAACCCTTCATATATTCTTATATATATTTCTATAACAACTGCCAACATAACAGAAAAGAACACGTAAGTGGAAGACTTGCACATTAAAAATAATACAAATTTGAAAAGAAAAATGATATATTAAATGATAATATAACACTTAATATACAATATGAATTTTATTAAAAAATTCCCTCCGTTGGACAAATGTATTGACTTGCACTAAAACAAAAATGAAACTCAACATGAACATAAACAAACAGAAAACAGACCTAGCAAAAAAGACAGAAAAAGGAAGCTTACATAGTGGCTAGTGAGAGCAATTCAGACACAAAGGGTAAAAACTACCAAACAACAAAGAAACAAAACCAATCATTGAGTTGATTAGTTACTTTATTAACTTAACTGAAACATGTCACATAAAATATTTGTACATAGCTTATATTATGTACAACATTATGGTTGTTTAAGTTAAATGAATAGGCACCACAGATTCATGTAGGGTTTGTTTGTCACCATTATTTGAAGTTGTAGAATAGATTTTAAATTCTAACTTAGACACTAAATGTATAGAATCCTTTTGATCAAGGTTTTTAAATGTTATTTAACAGCCGCAGCACAATCAACAGTAACTACAGCAGATTCAGCTACAGCTCCTCCAACAACAACAGTCATCACCTCCACCACAGCTGCTCCAGGGACAACAGGCATAGCATCCACCACTGCTGCCCCAGGGACAACAGCTGCTGCCTCCACCACAGATGCTCCAGCAACAACGGCTCAGGTGACAACAGTCGCCGCTTCCACCACAGCTGACCCAGGAACAACAGGCATAGCATCCACCGCTGCCCCAGGGACAACAGCTGCTGCCTCCACCACAGATGCTCCAGCAACAACGGCTCAGGTGACAACAGTCGCCACTTCCACCACAGCTGACCCAGCGACAACAGACGGCGCGTCCACCACAGTTGCACCAGAGACAATAGCCGGCGCGTCCACCACAGTTGCCACAGCAACAACAGCCACCGCCTCCACCACAGCTGCTTCCTCGACAACGGCTCAAGTGACAACAGTCGCTGCCTCTGCCACAGCTGCCACAGCGACAACAGCCGCCGTCTCCACCACAGCTGCCCCAGTGACAACCGCCAGCACATCCGCCACAGTTGCTCCCTCGACAACGGCTCAAGTGACAACAGTCGCCGCCTCCACCACAGCTGCCCCAGCGAACACAGTCGCTGCCTCCACCACATTTGCCCCAGCAACAACCCCCGCCGCGTCCACCACAGTTGCCCCAGCAACAACAGCAGGCCCATCAACAACAACCGCTGCCTCCACCACAGCTGCCCCAGGGACAACAGTCGCCGCCACCACTGCTGCTCCATCGACAATGGCTCAAGTGACAACAGTCGCTGCTTCCGCCACACCTGCCCCAGCGACAATGGTCGCCGCCTCCACCACAGCTGCCCCAGCGACAACAGCTGGTGTGTCCACCACAGTTGCCCCAGCGACAACAGCCACTGCATCCACCATAGTTGCCCCAGCGACAACAGCAGCTCCATCAACAACAGCCGCCGCCTCCACCCCAGCTGCTCCATCGACAGCGGCTCAAGTGACAACAATCACAGCTTCCGCCACACCTGCCCCAGCGACAACGGTCGCCGCCTCCACCACAGCTGCTCCAGCGACAACAGCCAGTGTGTCTTCCACAGTTGCCCCAGCGATGACAGCAGCCCCAACAGCAACAGCCCCAGCTCCAACAGCCACCGCCTCCACCACAGCTGCTTCCTCGACAACGGCTCAAGTGACAACAGTTGCTGCCTCTGCCACTGCTGCCCTAGCGACAACAGCCGCGGCATCCACCACAGTTGCCCCAGTGACAACAGCCGCGGCGTCCACCACAACTGCCCCAGTGACGACAGTATTTCCAACAACAACAGCCCCAGCCTCCACCACAGCTGCTCCCTCGACAACGGCTCAAGTGACAACAATCACAGCTTCCGCCACACCTGCCCCAGCGACAACGGTCGCCACCTCCACCACAGCTGCTCCAGCGACAACAGCCAGTGTGTCTTCCACAGTTGCCCCAGCGATGACAGCAGCCCCAACAGCAACAGCCCCAGCACCAACAGCCACCGCCTCCACTACAGCTGCTTCCTCGACAACGGCTCAAGTGACAACAGTTGCTGCCTCTGCCACTGCTGCCCCAGCGACAACAGCCGCGGCATCCACCACAGTTGCCCCAGTGACAACAGCCGCGGCATCCACCACAGCTGCCCCAGTGACGACAGTATTTCCAACAACAACAGCCCCAGCCTCCACCACAGCTGCTCCCTCGACAACGGCTCAAGTGACAACAGTCGGCGCATCCACCGCTGCTGCTCCATCGACAACGGCTCAAGTGACAACAATCACTGCTTCCGCCACACCTGCCCCAGCGACAACGGTTGCCGCCTCCACCACAGCTGCTCCACTGACAACAGCCAGTGTGTCTTCCACAGTTGCCCTAGCGACGACAGCAGCCCCAACAGCAAAGGCCCCAGCAACAACAGCCACTGCCTCCACCACAGCTGCTCCCTCGACAACGGCTCAAGTGACAACAGTTGCTGCGTCCACCACAGTTGCCCCAGCGACAACTGCCACGGCATCCACCACAGTTGCCCCAGTGACGACAGTAGTCCTGACAACAACAGCCCCAGCCTCCACCACAGCTGCTCCCTCGACAACAGCTCAAGTGACAACAGCAGCTGCCTCCACCACAGCTGCTCCATCAACAATGGCTCAAGTGACAACAGCCGGCGCGTCCACCACAGTTGTCACAGCGACAACAGCTGCCGCCTCCACCACAGCTGCTCCATCAACAATGGCTCAAGTGACAACAGTCGCTGCCTCCACCACAGCTGCCCCAGCCACAACAGCCGCGGCATCAACCACAGTTGCCCCAGCGACGACAGCAGCCCCGACAACAACAGCCCGGGCAACAACAGCCACCGCCTCCACCACAGCTGCTCCCTCGACAACGGCTCAAGTGACAACAGTCGCTGCCTCTGCCACTGCTGCCCCAGCTACAACAGCCCCAGCCTCCACCACAGCTGCTCCCTCAACAACAGCTCAAGTGACAACAGCTGCCGCCTCCACCACAGCTGCTCCATCAACAACTGCTCAAGTGACAACAGCCGCTGCCTCCACCATAGTTGTCACAGCGACAACAGCCGCGGCATCCACCACAGTTGCCCCAGCGACAACAGCAGCGCCATCAACAACAGCCGCCGCCTCCACCACAGCTGCTCCAGCAACAACAGCTGGCACCTCCACCACAGTTGCCCCAGCAACAACATCCACCTCCTCCACCACAGTTGTGACAACGGCTCAAGTGACAACAGTCGCTGCTTCCACCACAACTGCCCCAGTGACAACAGTCGGCGCATCCACCACAGTTGCCACAGCAAGAACAGCAGCCCCATCAACAACAGCAGCCACCTCCACCACAGCTGCCCCAGCGACAACAGCTGCTGCCTCAACCACAGCTGCTCACGTGACAACAGCTGCCCCATTAACAGCAGTTGCCGCTTCCACCACAGCTGCTCCAGCCACAGCGGCCGCTGCCTCCACTACAGTTGCTCCAATGACAGCAAAGACGTTAGAATTTCGATCTGTTGGAGAGACTTTTACAGATGACCTGCTGAATCCTTCATCTACAGCGTTCATAAATCGAGCCACACTGACAGTGAACACAGTAAGTATCGTTCTTGAAGCAAAGCAAAACTTAAATGTATGAACTGACTTAATTCAATTTTATTTTTATAACACTAAATCACAACAGTTGCCTCAAGGCACTTTATATTGTAAGCTAAAGACCATAAAATAATTAAAGAGTAAACCCAAGCATACATACTCACAGAATTTGTGTCTGTGTGTGTGTGTGTGTTTCTTTCTACAGCTTGAACCTTTCTACAAGAATAAATTTTCCACGTTCCTCAAATTAATTGTGATGGGATTTAGGTAACTTTATACACTGATTCAATTTAATAAATATTTTATGATATATAATGACTTGAAAATGAAAATAAAATTATGTTTTGGGTTATTCATTTCACAGAAGTGGATCAATCATCACTGACCTTACTATTGAGTTTGCATCTACATCAGTCCCTAATAACACTGAGATTGGAAATGTTTTGGTCAGTGCAGCACCAAACATAACAGTCTTCAACATTACCGCCAACTCTGTTGTTGTCATTGACATAGGTATGCAATATTAATACCACCATATTAAAAAAATCATAATCTCTCAGAACTTTTGCTAAAGCAATGCCTTATTTCCTTTTCTTGGCATTCTTTTACAGCAACAACTACACTCCCCACCGTCAGTACTGCTGCTGCTACAAGTACAACTGGAGGTGTGACAGCTACAGCTGCCAATACTACAACTACAGTGGCTCCAACTACAGTTGTGAACACTCCGACTGCAGCTACAAATGCAACCACAGCGACTATTACATCCACCACATCTGTAACAACTACAACTGCTGAGCCAGTAACAGAACTAAAGCTACAATTCAAATCAAATGAAATATTTATACAAGACTTGGCCAACGTGACATCTGTAGCATTTCAAAATCGAAGCACACTGTTAGTGGCAACAGTAAGTATCTTTCTTAAAGTGTAAGTCATAACCAAACAGATACATACTAACTGATTAGAAAAATGTTAAAAGATAATACAGTATCACAGTAAAGGTACAATACACCATATTTGTGTTTATTTGTCAGCTTTTTTTTACAATTTTTTAGAATTTTACACTAACATATAAATGTAGTAAATTTCCCATCATAGTTTGGAATATCATTACACAGAGTCAGCAAGTGAAAATTGAAAATTGTTTACATGATCATAACAGTATGAACAAATGTGCAAGCACATTTTATTCTGAATTTTTAAAAAAAATCCTCCTATAGTTTCTATTAGCATTTGAGTGCTGGTGTCAAAATCACACTGAAATGAAATAGATTCCATATGTGACAAAAAATGTAAATTATATTAATAGTAAAGAAAATTGTATATGATTATATAAGGCATATTGTATCATAAATACAATGTTTATTTAGAAAGTAAGGAAGCACAAACCCTAAAAATATGGCACATATTTTCACGGATTATGTGTGTGTGTGTGTGTGTTTCTGTAGCTTAAACCTTTTTACAGCGCAGCATTTCTTTCATTCCGCTCACTGAGGGTCATTTCGTTCAGGTAATTAGTTTTCTATATACAGATGAAATTTCACAAATATTTCTAACATAAATGCAAATAAAACATTGTGTTGGGTTATTCCTTTTGCAGTTCTGGATCAATTATCAACAACATGGCCATTGGATTTTCATCTTCATCTGTCCCTAATGCAACTCAGATTGGAAAGGTTTTGATCAATGCAGCCTCCAACATAACAGCCTTCAACATTAACACCACCTCTGTGTCTGTGAATGGCACACGTAAGAAATATTTAATACTATCATAGTAAACATATTAATAAATTATAGAACTGTTTATTAAAGCAATGCCTGTTTTTTTCTCAACATCTGCAGAAGTGTCACATGCAGTGAGCCACAAGATCAGTCTCCTCACTGCATCCTGCATGGTGCTGCTGTCATGGCTGCTGTCAGGTCAGCAGTAACATCTGTGCTGCTGCTCTTCTTAAATCACTTTAGAAAATGTCTGCTGTGACTGGGTATGAAAAGGACTTTGTTCCCAGTGAAAAACCAAGAAGACCTTCTGGTAGAGTGCAATCATAGTATGGCTTAGAAGGAACTAATCTAAAGTTAACCTTTGTGTTATCAATCAATATTTACATAATTTCCGACAAATTAGACATTGGTTATTAATGTGTAATATAAGTCCTCTGATACAGTCATAATCAAAGTTGGACATCTTAATTCAATCATGTTTTAATCCATAAAGCATCTCCTGAGCTTGTGATTCTGACAGAAAAGAGGGAAAGTGATATTTAAAAAGAACTAGATATAAAATTGAAAGTTAAAATGCACATTAATAATGAAGGATAACTGCAAAAGCACATCTACTTAATCATAACTCATATCCTGAACGGAACTTTTAATCATTTTCCTGTTGATATTTCTTGACTCACATCCATGAAGGAAAGAACCTAATCCACTGAAAGAGTAATGTGTGTAATTAATGAATAATACCAGGTCAGATTGTGTGAAAATAATAAAAGTGATGTGATCTCCACATTCACACCCCTCACCACCACAGCTCCTCCAACAAACTGGACACAGCTGGACTGTGGCATTCCTGAAATATAAGCTGCATGAACAATATCCTGTATGATTACCCAATCATGTTTTATATATTTAAATCTATTTATACTGCTTGTGATTGTTCATATATTTTATATGCCTATAGTAAGAAATAGCAATAATTCAAAATTATTCGTTTAATCATATCAACAATTAAAAACACAACAAATTTCTATACTTTATCAATGTAATACTTGTTGCTCTCCTCAAGCAGGTCAAAAAAAGTCTGCCATGATATAATAAAGATACTTCTATTAAAGGAACTGAAGATATATAAAGAGAAATTGAAGTCTTCTTCTTGATTAAATTTATTTTTGCAATCAGCTATCCTCAAAAGTTTGTTTTTTTTCATTCTTTGTTTTCATGCAGTGAGGAGGCCACTTATCAACAATGATGGCGTAGTTACCTTGAAAAAGTAATCTGATTTCTGATTACGCCTTTAAAAAGTAACTTAGTTACTTTACTGATAACTTAATTTTGGATGTAACCAAGTTAGATTACAAGTTACTTTATTAGATACATTGTCTATGTATGTGCACCTCAACTCTCCCGTTTCCACCAAAACTGTCCGTCGGGAGCTCCACAGGGTCAATATACACGGCCGGGCTGTTATAGCCAAACCTTTGGTCACTCTTGCCAGTGCCAAACGTCGGTTTCAATGGTGCAAGGAGCGCAAATCTTGGGCTGTGGACAATGTGAAACATGTATTGTTCTCTGATGAGTCCACCTTTACTGTTTTCCCCACATCCGGGAGAGTTACGGTGTGGAGAAGCCCCAAAGAAGCGTACCACCCAGACTGTTACATGCCCAGAGTGAAGCATGGGGGTGGATCAGTGATGGTTTGGGCTGCCATATCATGGCACTCCCTTGGCCCAATACTTGTGCTAGATGGGCGCGTCACTGCCAAGGACTACCGAACCATTCTGGAGGACCATGTGCATCCAATGGTTCAAGCATTGTATCCTGAAGGCGGTGCCGTGTATCAGGATGACAATGCACCAATACACACAGCAAGACTGGTGAAAGATTGGTTTGATGAACATGAAAGTGAAGTTCAACATCTCCCATGGCCTGCACAGTCACCAGATCTAAATATTGTTGAGCCACTTTGGGGTGTTTTGGAGGAGCGAGTCAGGAAACGTTTTCCTCCACCAGCATCACGTCGTGACCTGGCCACTATCCTGCAAGAAGAATGGCTCCAAATCCGTCTGACCACTGTGCAGGACTTGTATGTCATTCCAAAGATGACTCCGCAAAAGGAGGCCCTACACCATACTACTGAATTATTGTGGTCTAAAACCAGGTGTTTCAGTTTCATTGTCCAACCCCTGTACCTTTGCAGACAAGTAAGAGAGCCCAGACTATCATTAGTATTACAGAGGATTCTTCTGTTGAAGGAATTCTCCCTCTCTCCCACCCCCACCGTGGACCGGCTAAGAGTGGCAATTTTAAGAGGCAGGATCTCTATGTTGTAATAGGCATACAGTTTAGGTATGCCCATTAAGATAGTGATTCGGTGTGCTGTTTTCAGAGGAAACAACAGAAAGTATGTATAACAACAGTAAAAACCGTCCAGTTTGTATTTCCTTTAACTGACCACGTTTTTCGCATTTTATTGCTTGTTACTTTGCACTGTGATGCAAATAATGGTGAAACTTTTTCACCTCTCAGTGATCAGGTGTGAAATAAAACAATTCCTGCAGCCAAGAAGCTCCCCTCTACTCCCATCTCTGTCAGAAAGCTTTTGGATGATTCAGTAAAACTCCGACACTTTGACACTCAGACCATTCTCGTTAACTTGGGGCAATAATGAGAGCATGGACTCTACTCGGGAGAAACTCGCGGTTTCAACACCAAAAAATAAACCACCAAAAACTGAATGTCAACTTGGAAAACCTTAAATTTATGGAATTCATAAAGTGTTCTAAGCTGGCTTTTATTGGTGGTCTTTGAACGTCCCATTTTTTGGAAAGCACCATGAGCTTTGCTCTCAGTCACATCACCCAGATGTGCCCCCACGTCCATAAAGTTAGCACTGGTCTATTTCACTTTAATTTGGCAGCTCAGTGCTCCAAAATCTCTAATTTCTTTATATTTTACAGGAAATAGGTGCAGCCATTTATTGAAACATACATGAATGCAGTTTATAAGGTTCAAAATGGAGACTGAAAGCCAGTATTTGGTATGTCCTCCTTTATTCTTCAGCACAGTCTCATCTCTCTGAGGCAGCCTTCTGTAATTTCTGAAGTAGTCTTCAGGAACAGTTCTCCAGGCTTCTTGAAGGTCATCCAAAGCTCTTCTTTGGATGTTTCTGCCTTCTGTTGCATTCACTGTCAGGAGCAGAAGTGTGAAGAGGCGGTGGGTGTTCATATTAATGCCGATGACATGTTTTAAGCTACCTTTAGTAGGTAGCTTTTAAAATAATTTTATAATTGATAAAAGTGGAACTTCATGCAGAACTTCTAACAGGAGACTGAAAAGGGAGAAAGCTTAGATTGCTCAGTGCAGCGCTACTTATAAAAACCTATTTATTTATTTACTTATTTATTAGATTCACAAAAATAAATTGATCAAAAGAATGTTTGGTGATTTGCAGTGGAAAATGTGTGAAAGGTCATACTGACTACAAATTTATCATTCTATTTTAGATTTTCCAAACTTGTTCCACCATTGGTTGCAGCTTTGTTTTAGACAGTGAAAATACTTCAGCATGAAATGTTAACAAAACATTTGTGAATCACAGAAGTCAAAGTTTTTGTGAAGAAAGCGCCACCTCTTGGTGACACTCTGCAATTCAGGGAAAATGGTGTGGTCATGCTGGAAAGCAGATACGCCCAGAAGAAGGAGGGGGACTTCCAGACAGCTGAAGGCTGGCTGTCAGCTGGCAGGGAGCGGCAACTTTACATGGCTGCATCTGTACATGTGCTGTGCCAAAATGAGGTTTTTTGATTTTAAGGATTTTTTGCATAATCGGACTGATTAGTTGAACAAAATTTATTGTTTGGAGCCAGCAAATTTTATTTAACCAGGAAGCAGCTGCAGTACTCTAAGAATCTTGTTGGCAAGAGTTTCTTGGGCTGAGATAGGCAACATTAACATAACTTGTATTTAATGGTAGGAGAAAGCAAAGCCTTGAGAGAAAACCAACAATTTCAAAGGGCAATGCAAAGCAAGGGCCCTTAATGGGTTTATTCAAGCCATTTATGAGCGTTAATACAGGCTTAATGATTGTGGACACATCACTTATTGTGTAAAAAAAAAAAAGACATGTTGAATAACTGTACAGCAACACAGAACGTGAAATGTTACGGCTTATAGTAACAGAGCAAAAGAAAAAAGAATAAAAGCAACTGCAACAATTTGTAAATAATTTAACCATATAATTGCAAATTACACAAAACCAAAATATCAATTTGTATTTATTTATATTGTAATTAGACTCTATTTCACCAACAAGTACACTGCTCAAAAAAATAAAGGGAACACTCAAATAACACATCCTAGATCTGAATGAATGAAATATTCTCATTGAATACTCTGTTCTGTACAAAGCTGAATGTGCTGACAACAAAATCACACAAAAATCATCAATGGAAATCAAATTTATTAACCAATGGAGGCCTGGATTTGGAGTCACACACAAAATTCAAGTGGAAAAACATACTACAACTTTGATGTAATGTCCCTAAAACAAGTCAAAATGAGGCTCAGTATTGTGTGTGGCCTCCACGTGCCTATATGACCTCCCTATAACGCCTGGGCATGCTCAGGGCGCCAGTGGCAAATTTGCCAATCCTGGTGTTCTCTGGCAAATGCCAAGCATCCTGCACGGTGTTGGGCTGTGAGCACAACCCCCATCTGTGGACGTCGGGCCCTCATACCATCCTCATGGAGTCGGTTTCTAACCGTTTGTGCAGACACATGCACATTTGTGGCCTGCTGGAGGTCATTTTGCAGGGCTCTGGCAGTGCTCCTCCTGTTCTTCCTTCCACAAAGGCAGAGGTAGCGGTCCTGCTGCTGAGTTGTTGCCCTCCTACGGCCTCCTCCACGTCTCCTGGTGTACTGGCCTGTCTCCTGGTAGCGCCTCCAGCCTCTGGACACTACGCTGACAGACACAGCAAACCTTCTTGCCACAGCTCACACTGATATGCCATCCTGAATGAGCTGCACTACCTGAGCCACTTGTGCAGGTTGTAGAGTCCGTCTCATGCTACCACGAGTGTGAAAGCACCACCAACATTCAAAAGTGACCAAAACATCAGCCAGAAAGCATAGGTACTGCGAAGTGGTCTGTGGTCCCCACCTGCAGAACCACTCCTTTATTGAGTGTACTAGGCAGAAGCCAGGAAAACAAATTAGACAAATATACACTGCACTGGAACAACACAACATGAGGGAGAACGCAACAAGGCACAAAGGGAAACTGGGACAATAAATACACTTCAGGATAACGAGAGGATGGGAAATAGGTGGGCACATGAATGGGAATAACTAACATAGTCACTAGAGGGGATGTTAACCCAGAAATAAGACAGGGCAGAACTGTCACCAAAATAAAACAGGAAAGGAGAAACAACAGAATAGGGAGACAAACTGCACGAAATACAAAAGATAACAAAACCCCAAAACTCTGGATCAAAGACTTTATATCTTATATTCTCATTTTGGTTAAGTACATTTGTTAACCCTTCTACAGGTATATGTTATGTATTTTGAGTGATAGTATAATAAAAAGATTATTAGAGTATTAATAAATTCAGTAACCGACTGTAGGTGTAAAACCTAGTGGCGTTATATTTATTTTATTATTTATATATATTTTAAGGCTTCATAAACCCTTCCCACACTCCGATAAACCTTTCCCACTCTTACTACAACTTGAATGATGAAGATGATGAATTAGGTAAATAAATGTACAGTACTGCACAGCCCAGAAGCACATTACAGCTCTTCTGAAGGCACCACTTCATCAGCTGCTTCATCTGGTGCAGTATCGTCACCCTCGGCCGTAACTTCTATTTCCACTAAAGGCAGAGTTGTAACTGATCTCTTTGTCTGAGTGATGAATATAGTCATAGGGAGTTATATAAATATGTATTGATCACAAAATCATACAATATAGCAAAAACTCTGCAATACACAATTAGATATATATATATTTTCAAAAAACCCTGCAATACAGTGAATTAGGGAACCACGATATAGTGAAGGACGACTGTAGTTTCAGTGATCTCCTTAGCCATTTTCTTTGCTTGATGCACACCAATGATTTGAACCTTCTGAAATGGAGTGACATCTTTTCCATAAACATGGGATATGTCATCTGATATGTTTGTTTAGGAAATGATAAGCTACTGACTGCATCAATTAGGGTTAAATAACCTGTTGCCTGCTAAAACCTTTTTCCCCGTATAAAAGAAACCTTCAAAAGACACTTAGTTATGTGAATGAATGTGGAGGACTAACAATCCAAGGCAATGTACAGATCCTATTACAAATCCTATCAAAATGAATGTCATCACCCTCTTAAAGTAATGGAAATGAAAGTTTTATTTTTGCCTAAATTATCATATTTTTCAGTGTTTGGTTTGGTGATTTGGCTTTTCTGAAAAATCTGAAAAAATGACTTAGGCCATTATTTTAAGAGGGTGGCAATGTGTTTACTAAGATTGCTGACTTTGTCTGAACACAATATCATTTAAAATTAATGTTCAAAAAAGGAAAAGTTGCATGTTATCACAGTTTAATCGAAATTTCAAAGAAACAAGAAAATAAGGGTCACCACAGTGATTGTATACAGAGTTAAGATTGCACTACAGTAGTTTTTCATTTCCTCTTCGATGTTTGTATTTTATTTCCACTATACATTTGAATTTTATCATCTTGATATATTTTCTTTTGAAAACCCAGAGGAGCACAACATGCCTGCCAATGTTATTTTGGGTTGCTTTACTTCCTCCCTCACAGTACTGTATTAACTGCTGTGCAGCTGCTTTAACAGCAACCACATCTGCTACAACAACCACACCTGCTGTGACAATAAAGACACCAGCACCCACAACAGCCACAGCTGCTCCAACAACAACTACACCAGCACCAACAACTATTACAAATGCTCCAACGACATCCACGCTTGCCAAAACAACAATCACAGCTGGTGCAACAACTACTACAGTAGCTCCAACAACCACACCTCCCGAAGCGTCAAGAACAATCACATAAGCAGACAATAAAGGCTCGACTGGTCAACTTTCTGGAATGAACAGAAAAGACTAAACAACAGTAGGGTGACAAATTAAAGCAAGGATTTGGGCCACCATATTTTGCCCAAACTACTTCACCGTGTCTTGGAATTGATTTTTAAAGTATCTGGATCTTTACTAAGAGAATGGAAAACTGTTTTCCCAAAAAAGATTGCTGCAGATTGTCTTTTTTGCTGATAGTGGTGGACAGCACATCAATCCAGAAAAATAGGTTTTCATTTGGATTGAGATTTACTGTTTTGGAAGACAATAGCATATGATTCATCTAATTTTCATACTCATCAAACCAACTAGTGAGTCTCTGTACACTCAGGATCCTGAAATTTGCAATGCAGTCAGGATACAAACATTCAATTGCAGTCAACTTTGTGTTAATTTACAGGGCCCTTTCATCTAAGGCACACCTGAGCACATCCAGTCCTTTGGTTATTCTTGACCAGACCACGTCAGGTCAATGTGAAATTCGAATTCAAATGAAAATATGTATACATCATGCAGTTTATACCATTTCAGACCCTCAGCACTATTTGATATACTCCCCATGGCTTATTGATTTTTTGTGATTTTTGTGGGAAATCACTGTACAATTTTGCTGCTTGTATTTTGAACATCACTTTTCTTTTGTTTATTTGTTTGTTTGTTTTAACACATATATTTTAAAAAGCAAATACAGCTTCAATATAATGTGTTGGAACTGTTTATGAAAGATGCACGTTTGCAAGCTGATCAGTGTGTAAAATTATTCCCATGCTGCATCAATGCTACACTGGATATTAGGATTCTCCCATCTGCCAAATCTCATGTTAACCCCAGGGCACAGCTTATCTCCTCCTGTTAACTTTAGTGTGTGGGACAGCCGTTACAATTTTTAAACGCAACAAAAAAATTTATCCTTCTCTTCGCATTAGAGAATGCAGTGCTGCCAGCTTCACAGGGATGTGCGATAAATGTGCGATTTATATATGAAAAGGAAGGATTTAAAAGTATTTGAAATTGTTTAACGTAAACAGTTTTACATTGTCACTGTTTTATACGGTGAAGGACTGGCAACCACAGCTGCCAGTATTTTACCGTAAACCTGTTTACAGTATTTACCGCAGACTGGTTTATGGTGAAGTATAAACCCTTTTACAGCCTACGTCATCAAAGTATGCATGCATTTTGGCAATGGAAGTGAACTGCTAACCCATTCAAATCAATAAGAACAAGGAGACTGCACAGCATTTAAATGCGATTTTAAAGTGATATCAGCATCAAAATGTCTGCTGTTGGTTGTTT
>JAMQGT020013714.1:0-22686 GCA_024447675.2 Pterophyllum scalare | reverse complement strand
GTCAACAGTATCAACTCTATGCTGCTTTGCTAACAACAAGCCCTGGATAACCAGTGACAACAAGGACCTCTTGAATAATAATTAGAAGGCCTTTAAAGAAAAGGACCAGGAGGATCTCAGGAGCATACAAAGGGAACTCAAGTCCTGCTTAAAGAAGGCCAAAGAGTCCTACAGGAGGAAAGTTGAGCAGAAGCTGCATGACAATAATGAGAGAGGTCTGGGACAGCATGAAGACCATCACAGGATGCAAGAAGAGGAGCAGCAGTGCATTAGATGGTAATATGAAGAGAGTGAATGAATTCAATCTCTTCTACTGTATAACTGGTTTGATTGCCCTGTCTCTGCTACAACTGCTACTGTCTGCCCTGACACCTCCCCCTGCACTGTAACAGCAACAATGGAAACATCTGCCTGTCCAGCCATCTACTCTCCTCCCCCCACTGCTGCTCAGACACCTCACCCCCAGACCATCAACACAGATTAGATGGATTACCTCACCAGCAGACCGCAGTATGTGAGGCTGAGAGGCTGTGACATCTGAGACTGTGATCAGCAGTACTGGTGCACCACAGGGGACTGTCCTCTCTCCTTTCTTGTTCACACTGTACACATCTCACTTCCAGTACAACTCTGAGACGTGTCATAGGCAGAAATTCTCAGATGACACGGCCATCGTCAGGTATGTCAGGAGTGGACAGGAGGATGAGTACAGGAGACTGGTGGATGACTTTGTGGATTGGTGCCAACTGAACCAACTGCTGCTGAACACATCCAAGACTAAGGAGGTGGTGGTGGACTTCCTTAGGTCTGGACCACCCCTACAGCCAGTCTCCATTGGGGGGATTGATGTGGAGATGGTGAAGACTTACAAGTACCTCAGTCTGCAGCTGGACAACAAACTAGACTGGTCGGTGTGCACAGACACACTGTCCAGGAAGGGGCAGAGCTGGCTTTATTTCCTGAGGAGATTGGGGTCCTTCAACATCTGCAGAAAACTATTTTATATGGTCTACCAATCTATAGTTGCCAGCATCCTCTTCTATGCGGTGGTGAGCTGGGGAGGCAGCATAAGGAAGAAGGAGGCACTGAGGATGGATAAGTTGGTCAGGCAGGCTGGGTCAGTGGTCGGAGTGGAGCTGGACTCTCTGACTGCAGTGGCAGAGAGGACGACACTGGACAAACTGCTCTCTATCACGGAAAATGACAGTCACCAATTACATACCACTATAGTGAAACAGAGGAGTATGTTCAGTGGAAGGCTGCTCTCACAGAACTGCTCAACGGACAGACTCAAGAAATCATTTGTTCCAAGAGCCATCAGACTCTTTAATGCTTCATTTGGGGGACGATAAGATAGCATAACATAACATCATAACATCATCACATATGTTGAAAATGAATAAATAAATCAGACAATAAATCAGACACTTTATAACTTTACTGCAACGATCTCTCTGAGGCAGCCTTCTCCCTCCTGATCTCCCCCATACATATCGATTATAATTTGAACAAAAATTTCCAATTTGTGCTCATCACTCTATAAAACCCATTGTTAAGTGCCATTTTTGAGTAATTCATAGTTTATTTTTAAGAGCCTTTTAAAAAATTCCAAAAAGCAGGATTCATGTATATCAATCAGTTTATCTTCAGTACACATTTTTGAGAATGCACATCTGTCTGATGGTGGAAGGACAGTTGGGACAGTACTGTCATGCAAATCAGGTTTGACACCAGGGAGCATTATTGTAGTTTGATAGCAGCGATATGATTAGCTACTGGCAGATAAACTTTTTATTCACAAATGACTGAAGTAAACAAAGCCTGGACATAGGAGTTAGCTAATGCCAGCATCAAGAATGTCACTGAATGTCACTGAATCCCAAGACAAAAACAGCAAACACAAAGCCAAATAATGTTATTCAAAACATGCAGTACAGTTTTATCCTCAAGGAGCTAAAAGCTAGCACACAGCACTATAACAGCAGAAGGTACAATGATACTACTATCAAAACAATGGCCAGGACGTCAACACTCAAAATTCATGTCTAAAATAAAGTTTGTTGCCATTTTAGCGTATTTGGAGCTTACTGCTTTGCTGTGTCCGTGGTTTCTATAGAGAGAAGGAACTGACCCCTCAATCAGATGAAGTTTTTTTGGCAAATCCCTCTTTATACTGGTGGAGGTTGCTGAAACACTCGTCCTTGAAGTGCTTCACGCAAACACAGAGGATTTTCCCCACTGATGTAGGTACATTTCCCACAGAGTGTCCCCTGTTCACCGGAGGAGCTCCAGGGGAGAGCTGTGATAAATTTTAGCACTTCGAATAGGCTCTGATGCTGCGGGGGTGATGTGAGGAATCGTGTGGGTTAATACACCCAACAATGGAACATTTTGACTTACCTACGTGCAACTTAAGCATAACTAAACTGGACTACAAAATCGCTGCGAGAAAAAAAATGGCAGATTCACAAGATTGGTTAGCCAGATGTCTATGCCCTTGTTTAGCAGTTCACGGCAAATACTGTGACCTCAGAGGACAGAAAATGTCACAGGGACTAGAGAAAAATGAACAGCCTGAAAAATATGACCCATAAAGAATATAAAGATATTTACGAAGTACCGGGACAGAATAAATTTAAATTTCCTGCACTGCTACACACTGAAAGTACACAACAAAATGTATTTAAGGGCTAAAAAAGTGGATTTTGCATGATACGTGTCTTTTAACAAAACATTTGTAAATCACAAAAGTCAACGTTTTTGTGAAGAAAGCACCACCTCTTGGTGACACTTTGCAATTCAGGGAAAGGGGTGTGTTCATGCTGGAAAGTAGATAACACATGGATAAATGCCCCACTTAAATGTGTTTTAATGTGGTCAGCAAAAACCAAAACAAGGAACCTTATTCCCAACTGACTGCAGGTTTAAAAGTGGAAAGACTGACCTAGAAAAATACAGTGACTTCTATAATGGGGAGGCTTTGAGGAGCCATTGTTGGATCATAAATTTAGGGGTCCCCGTGTTCCTTTTGGCCGAAAATTCAAACCCATTTAAACCAGTGTTTCCAAAAAATCCCTGGGATGAGCAGGTTCTGGTGCAGGCTGTTTATTAGACATACTGGTTACAAAAAACACAGACAAAAACCAAAACACAGACAGTAACATAGTTAAGACTAAGATACACACACACAGAGACAGAGAAGAAGAGAGAAACAAAGAGACAGGAAGAGAAGGAGAAGAGGACAGGAAAGGAAAGAGCAAAAAGTAAGAGCGAGAAAAGGAGTGGGCCATCATTTATATCTTAAAAATGGTAACTGCCCACTTGCCTTTGACCCCTTCTAATTTACAACTCTCAAGCCCTGAAACTTAAACCCCAACCAATCACCTGTTGAGGCTCTGCCAACTCTTGTCCCACGTGGATAAAAGAAACATACGTCACCATGGTACCTCAGTGGTTTACAACAGCTCCGGCAGGTGTCACTTCTTCTAATTAAAACCTCTGCTATGAAAACAGCTCTTAGACAATCCTCACTTAGCTAGAATTTATCCCCTGCTAGTCTATATTACAAAAACACAGGTGGATCTGCAGAACTCTTTTGGAGCATACCTGTCATAAGACTTCCCAAAATACAACATGAGGTTACAGTGTCATGTGAACCACAGATGTTCCTGCATCCCACCACCAAGGCCTCAAGCATATATGAGTACTAGATATAACAGGCCTTACCTTTACCCCTGTAACCTTAAAGCATACAGTGTTCATTACTCCAGTGTGTGTGTGACTAATATACTTTAATATATGATATAAAAACAATAACAGTAAATACCAATATAAAAGTGATAAAAATTCCCAACATCATGGCCTAATGGATTAAGATTGTTGTAGGTTTTTGAAAAGTAAAAATCACAGAGTAATTAAAGGGTAATTAAAAATGAAACTTGAAATTAGGCTGAGACAGCTGTTCTGAAGATCAGCATTTAGATTGGTCCAATTCTATTATTGCACATCCCACTTTTCAGTTTTTTATTTGTTAAAAAAGTTTGACACATCCAATAAATTTCATTCCACTTCACGATTGTGTCCAACTTGTTGTTGATTCTTCACAAAAAATTAAAATTTTATATCTTTATGTTTGAAGCCTGAAATGTGGCAAAAGGTTGAAAAGTTCAAGGGGGCCGAATACTTTCACAAGGCACTGTAGTCTACCAGCTAATGCTGTTTACTTTAGATACCTGACATCCTGGTATAACCAGAGTAGATAAATAACTTTACTTCTAAATCCTTCCTTTTCATATATAAATCGCACATTTATCGCACATCCCTGTGAAGCTGGCAGCACCGCATTCTCTAATGCACTGTGCTGAAGAGAAGGATAAAAAAATATTTTGTTGCGTTTAAAAATTGTAATGCTAGACAGTAGACAAATCACTGACATAAATGTTTATTAGAAATAAAGCAGTGAAAAAGGACAGAACGGAGGTGGTTCTTATAAACAGCTGCAGCCCCCCACCACAGCCTGTGGAGCTGTAGTACAAATAAAATAAAAGACAGACATGTTAACACATGAGATTTGGCAGATGGGAGAATCCTAATATCCAGTGTAGCATTGATGCAGCATGGGAATAATTTTACACACTGATCAGCTTGCAAACGTGCATCTTCCATAAACAGTTCCAACACATTATATTGAAGCTGTATTTGCTTTTTAAAATATATGTGTTAAAACAAACAAACAAATAAACAAAAGAAAAGTGATGTTCAAAATACAAGCAGCAAAATTGTACAGTGATTTCCCACAAAAATCACAAAAAATCAATAAGCCATGGGGAGTATATCAAATAGTGCTGAGGGTCTGAAATGGTATAAACTGCATGATGTATACATATTTTCATTTGAATTCGAATTTCGCATTGACCTGACGTGGTCTGGTCAAGAATAACCAAAGGACTGGATGTGCTCAGGTGTGCCTTAGATGAAAGGGCCCTGTAAATTAACACAAAGTTGACTGCAATTAAATGTTTGTATCCTGACTGCATTGCAAATTTCAGGATCCTGAGTGTACAGAGACTCACTAGTTGGTTTGATGAGTATGAAAATTAGATGAATCATATGCTATTGTCTTCCAAAACAGTAAATCTCAATCCAAATGAAAACCTATTTTTCTGGATTGATGTGCTGTCCACCACCATCAGCAAAAAAGACAATCTGCAGCAATCCTTTTTGGGAAAACAGTTTTCCATTCTCTTAGTAAAGATCCAGATACTTTAAAAATCAATTCCAAGACACGGTGAAGTAGTTTGGGCAAAATATGGTGGCCCAAATCCTTGCTTTAATTTGTCACCCTACTGTTGTTTAGTCTTTTCTGTTCATTCCAGAAAGTTGACCAGTCGAGCCTTTATTGTCTGCTTATGTGATTGTTCTTGACGCTTCGGGAGGTGTGGTTGTTGGAGCTACTGTAGTAGTTGTTGCACCAGCTGTGATTGTTGTTTTGGCAAGCGTGGATGTCGTTGGAGCATTTGTAATAGTTGTTGGTGCTGGTGTAGTTGTTGTTGGAGCAGCTGTGGCTGTTGTGGGTGCTGGTGTCTTTATTGTCGCAGCAGGTGTGGTTGTTGTAGCAGATGTGGTTGTTGTTAAAGCAGCTGTACAGCAGTTAATACAGTACTGTGAGGGAGGAAGTAAAGCAACCCAAAATAACATTGGCAGGCACGTTGTGCTCCTCTGGGTTTTCAAAAGAAAATATATCAAGATGATAAAATTCAAATGTATAGTGGAAATAAAATACAAACATCGAAGAGGAAATGAAAAACTACTGTAGTGCAATCTTAACTCTGTTACATATACAATCACTGTGGTGACCCTTATTTTCTTGTTTCTTTGAAATTTCGATTAAACTGTGATAACATGCAACTTTTCCTTTTTTGAACATTAATTTTAAATGATATTGTGTTCAGACAAAGTCAGCAATCTTAGTAAACACATTGCCACCCTCTTAAAATAATGGCCTAAGTCATTTTTTTCAGATTTTTCAGAAAAGCCAAATCACCAAACCAAACACTGAAAAATATGATAATTTAGGCAAAAATAAAACTTTCATTTCCATTACTTTAAGAGGGTGATGACATTCATTTTGATAGGATTTGTAATAGGATCTGTACATTGCCTTGGATTGTTAGTCCTCCACATTCATTCACATAACTAAGTGTCTTTTGAAGGTTTCTTTTATACGGGGAAAAAGGTTTTAGCAGGCAACAGGTTATTTAACCCTAATTGATGCAGTCAGTAGCTTATCATTTCCTAAACAAACATATCAGATGACATATCCCATGGTTATGGAAAAGATGTCACTCCATTTCAGAAGGTTCAAATCATTGGTGTGCATCAAGCAAAGAAAATGGCTAAGGAGATCACTGAAACTACAGTCGTCCTTCACTATATCGTGGTTTCCTAATTCACTGTATTGCAGGGTTTTTGAAAATATATATATATCTAATTGTGTATTGCAGAGTTTTTGCTATATTGTATGATTTTGTGATCAATACATATTTATATAACTCCCTATGACTATATTCATCACTCAGACAAAGAGATCAGTTACAACTCTGCCTTTAGTGGAAATAGAAGTTACGGCCGAGGGTGACGATACTGCACCAGATGAAGCAGCTGATGAAGTGGTGCCTTCAGAAGAACTGTAATGTGCTTCTGGGCTGTGCAGTACTGTACATTTATTTACATAATTCATCATCTTCATCATTCAAGTTGTAGTAAGAGTGGGAAAGGTTTATCGGATTGTGGGAAGGGTTTATGAAGCCTTAAAATATATATAAATAATAAAATAAATATAAGGATGGCATATCAGTGCGAGCTGTGGCAATAAGGTTTGCTTTTTCTGTCAGCGTAGTGTCCAGAGGCTGGAGGTGCTACCAGGAGACAGGCCAGTACACCAGGAGACGTGGAGGAGGCCGTACGAGGGCAACAACCCAGCAGCAGGACCGCTACCTCTGCCTTTGTGCAAGGAGGAACAGGAGGAGCACTGCCAGAGCCCTGCAAAATGACCTCCAGCAGGCCACAAATGTGCATGTGTCTGCACAAACAGTTAGAAACCGACTCCATGAGGATGATATAAGGGCCCAACATCCACAGATGGGGGTTGTGCTCACAGCCCAACACCGTGCAGGATGCTTGGCATTTGCCAGAGAACACCAGGATTGGCAAATTCGCCACTGGTGAAAGCACAGATGAAAGCAGGTTCACACTGAGCACATGTGACAGACGTGACAGAGTCTGGAGACGCTGTGGGGAGTGATCTGCTGCCTGCAACATCCTTCAGCATGTCCAGTTTGGCAGTGGGTCAATAATGGTGTGGGGTGGCATTTCCTTGGAGGGCTGCACTTCCATGTGCTCACCAGGGGTAGCATGACTGCCATTAGGTACCCAGATGAGATCCTCAGACCCCTTGTGAGACCGTATACTGGTGCGGTTGGCCCTGGGTTCCTCCTAATGCAGGACAATGCTAGACCTCATGTGGCTGGAGTGTGTCAGCAGTTCCTGCAAGATGAAGGCATTGAAGCTATGGACTGGCCCACCCGTTCCCCAGACCTGAATCCGATTGAGCACATCTGGGACATCATGTCTCGCTCCATCCACAGACTGTCCGAGGAGTTGGCGGATGCTTTAGTCCAGGTCTGGGAGGAGATCCCTCAGGAGACCATCCGCCACCTCATCAGGAGCATGCCCAGGTGTTATAGAGAGGTCATACAGGCACATGGAGGCCACACACAATACTGAGCCTCATTTTGACTTGTTTTACGGACATTACATCAAAGTTGGATCAGCCTGTAGTGTGTTTTTTCCACTTTAATTTTGTGTGTGACTCCAAATCCAGGCCTCCATTGGTTAATAAATTTGATTTCCATTGATGATTTTTGTGTGATTTTGTTGTCAGAACATTCAACTTTGTACAGAACAAAGTATTCAATGAAAATATTTCATTCATTAATACTGTTATGATCAAATAACACTAGGATGTGTTATTTGAGTGTTCCCTTTATTTTTTTGAGCAGTGTACTTGTTGGTGAAATAGAGTATAATTACAATATAAATAAATACAAATTGATATTTTGTTTTTGTGTAATTTGCAATTATATGGTTAAATTATTTACAAATTGTTGCAGTTGATTTTAGCCGTTTTTCTTTTGCTCTGTTACTATAAGCCGTAACATTTCATGTTCTGTGTTGCTGTACAGTTATTCAACGTGTCTTTTTTTTTTTACACAATAAGTGATGTGTCCACAATCATTAAGCCTGTATTAATGCTCACATATGGCTTGAATAAACCCATTAAGGACCCTTGCTTTGATTTGCCCTTTGACATTGTTGGTTTTCTCTCAAGGCTTTGCTTTCTCCTACCAATAAATACAAGTTATGTTAATGTTGCCTATCTCAGCCCAAGAAACTCTTGCCAGCAAGATTCTTAGAGTACTGCAGCTGCTTCCTGGTTAAATAAAATTTACTGGCTCCAAACAATAAATTTTATTCAACTAATCAATCCCATTATGCAAAAAAAATTTTTTTTTGCATTTTTGGCACAGCACATGTACAGATGCAGCCATGTAAAGTTGCCGCTCCCTGCCGGCTGACAGCCAGCTGTCAGCTGTCTGGAAGTCCCCCTCCTTCTTCTGGGTGTATCTGCTTTCCAGCATGACCACACCCCTTTCCCTGAATTGCAGAGTGTTTCCGTAAATTTAAGGTTTTCCAACTTGACATTCAGTTTTTGGTGGTTTATTTTTTGGTGTTGAAACGGCGAGTTTCTCCCGAGTAGAGACCATGCTCTCATTATTGCCCCAAGTTTATGAGATTGGTCTGAGTGTCAAAGTGTCGGAGTTTTACTGAATCATCCAAAAGCTTTCTGACAGAGATGGGGGTAGAGGGGAGCTTCTTGGCTGCAGGAAGTGTTTTATTTCACACCTGATCACTGAGAGGTGAAAAAGTATTACCATTATTTGCATCACAGAGCAAATCACAGTGCAAAGCAACAAGCATTAAAACAGGGAAAACGTGGTCAGTTAAAGGAAATACAAACTGGACTGTTTTTACTGTTGTTATACATACTTTCTGTTGTTTCCTCTGAAAAGGGCACACCGAATCACTGTCTTAATGGGCATATGTATGCCTATTACAACATAGAGATCCTGCCTCTAACAATTGCCGCTCTTAGCCGTTCCACGGTGGGGGTGGGAGAGAGGGAGAATTCCTTCCACAGAAGAATCCTCTGTAATACTAATGATAGTCTGGGCTCTCTTACTTGTCTGCAAAGGTACAGGGGTTGGACAATGAAACTGAAACACCTGGTTTTAGACCACAATAATTCAGTAGTATGGTGTAGGGCCTCCTTTTGCGGAAAGCTCAATCTTTGGGAATGCACATACAAGTCCTGCACAGTGGTCAGACGGATTTGGAGCCATTCTTCTTGCAGGATAGTGGCCAGGTCACGACGTGAAGCTGGTGGAGGAAAACGTTTCCTGACTCGCTCCTCCAAAACACCCCAAAGTGGCTCAATAATATTTAGATCTGGTGACTATGCAGGCCATGGGAGATGTTGAACTTCACTTTCATGTTCATCAAACCAATCTTTCACCAGTCTTGCTGTGTGTATTGGTGCATTGTCATCCTGATACACGGCACCGCCTTCAGGATACAATGCTTGAACCATTGGATGCACGTGGCCCTCCAGAATGGTTCGGTAGTCCTTGGCAGTGACGCGCCCATCTAGCACAAGTATTGGGCCAAGGGAATGCCATGATATGGCAGCCCAAACCATCACTGATCCACCCCCATGCTTCACTCTGGGCATGCAACAGTCTGGGTGGTACACTTCTTTGGGGCTTCTCCACACTGTAACTCTCCCGGATGTGGGGAAAACAGTAAAGGTGGAGTCATCAGAGAACAATACATGTTTCACATTGTCCACAGCCCAAGATCTGCGCTCCTTGCACCATTGAAACCGACGTTTGGCATTGGCACGAGTGACCGAAGGTTTGGCCATAGCAGCCCGGCCGTGTATATTGACCCTGTGGAGCTCCCGACAGACAGTTTTGGTGGAAACAGGAGAGTTGAGGTGCACATTTAATTCTGCCGTGATTTGGGCAGCTGTGGTTTTATGTTTTTTGGATACAATCCGGGTTAGCACCCGAACATCCCTTTCAGACAGCTTCCTCTAGCGTCCACAGTTAATCCTGTTGGATGTGGTTCGTCCTTCTTGGTGGTATGCTGACATTACCCTGGATACCGTGGCTCTTGATACATCACAAAGACTTGCTGTCTTGGTCACAGATGCGCCAGCAAGAGCGTGCACCAACAATTTGTCCTCTTTTGAACTCTGGTATGTCACCCATAATGTTGTGTGCATTGCAATATTTTGAGCAAATCTGTGCTCTTACCCTGCTAATTGAACCTTCACACTCTGCTCTTACTGGTGCAATGTGCAATTAATGAAGATTGGCCACCAGGCTGGTCCAATTTAGCCATGAAACCTCCCACATTAAAATGACAGGTGTTTCAGTTTCATTGTCCAACCCCTGTATGTTGTTCTGCTTTGGGGTTTCAAATTAGGTTTCTGGCCCCAAGGGGAAGAACTTGTATTAATGCATTCTATCCACATAGGTTATCAAGGTTGAGTCACACATTCAAGAAACTTATGGGATATTGTTTATAAAGCTCAAAACCTTGTCAGCCACAACAAATCAGCTGAGGTGAACACAGGGCATGCGGGGCAGAAGGATATCGAGAGAATGCACCAGGTTCCACGCTCTGCACGCTAGATGACGGATCCAAAGGAGCAGCAAAGACATCTACAGTTTGGCACCAGCTGTGGTGCCAGTCACAAACAATATGCAAATGCCCCTCGGGCTCCAGATTCATATTTCTTCTCAGGATTTACTTCCAAAACTTATCTCACCAAAGATTGACCACAGGGCACTGGGGGACTCATGGAAAATGGGAGCATCTATTTTCCAATGCAAGCACACTGCAGAAATCAGACTGGGATCTGGGAAGTTTTGAGGCTGGCCCCGTGCCTGTGTTGATCAATGTCAAATAAAGTGCAGCTTTCTGGCACACAGTCTGATCACACTGTCCAGTATCAGGATCCCACCTCTTCCTCCACAGATGGAGGTTTATGAGATGAGCTTGTTTCTTATGTTTAAATTTCCATTTTATTGGTGAATGATTAAGAGTTTAACTTGGGATTTAAAGTTTTTTCTTCACCTTAGAAACAGACAAAAAAATAAAATAAAATAAAAAAATCAGCTCAGTGGTGACTGTGTGAAAGTAGAGAAAAGCTCCAGACCAGCTGTTACTGGTGAGACTGTTTGGCCATCAGTTGGTTCCCATTTAAGAATCATTCATAGCATTATTGGTGGCTATTTTACTCACATTTTGAAGTTCTTGTGAAAAATAATCTACAGGTCATTGAAATACATACAAACCTTTGGAGTACTTTGGCATAATCCATATCCCAAGCTTTTTTTTTTCTCATAGTCATTCAGCTGCATTATCTTCCAGTACTGATATCAGCCCATTAAGCTCACCATTAAACAACCTTTCACCTTCAGTCACCCAACTATATTCAGTTAATTGAATATTATTTTATTTATTTGCTAATAAATCACAGATATCTTAGAGCCTAGGCTGATATTATATCAGAAAATATTCCTGTGGTTGTAAATTCATATTCCCAGACACGCCTCTTTCTCTCCAGTAAACCTTTCCTTATTAGAGGACTATAATACACGTGCTTGGATGATCACTGAGGTTGAGATTGGATTATAGAGACTCACTTGTGACATGAACAAGCAGCTTATTCACAGTGACTGCCAGACGGTCCCTGTGTCCAGTCTGGGTAGCAGAGGTTGATGGGACTGGCTGATAACACATATCAGCATGTGGACTGTCTGGCCAAGTGTCTGTCTGGTGTCATGGTCAGTGTCTGGGTCACTGCATTGCTCTGTAGCCCATTCAGAAGGCACTCACCTTCTTTTCTCACTCCTTTTAGCTTTTGGCTGAGTGAAGGTGAGTGCAGAATTTCATTTTTTTAAAAATTTGACTTAGTGGAAAAATTAAAATGATTATTTTTATGTTTTATTTTACCTGACAAGTATGAGAATTCTTAAGATAAAATGTTTAAATTGTAACGCAAAACTTTAATCAATGTTTGTCTTCAATAAAGGCCTCAACCTGAGGAATGCGTGTGCAGCTGAACCATGAAAGACGCAGCTGTCCCCTTTCCCCAGCTGGCTGACCTCTAATAATGATTTCCAGGGGTAAGTTCATGTCTAGGGGTTAAAGACGCTTCTAAATCCTGTGTCCCTGTCTGCTCGTGAGGAGGCCAAACACTCAGGGATTACACGGCGTTATGATGTATTTCCGGATTATACACCAGGAGACATACTGCAGCACAGAGAGAGAGCTGGCACAGTTGTGAAGTAGCAGCATCTGGACAGGCAGTTCATCGCCCAAGCAACTTCTTCTCGGAGCATTTTTTTCCTGATTCATGCAGATGGTTTTCAATTCCTATCATATTTGTTCAGACAATCTTTTTCCTCCAGCTTCGTCCAGTTTTGTGGAAGTTTATTTTCTTGATCATTTATCACATTTTTGTTTTCTAAAATCTCCAACAAGACAGAAAAGCGAAGAAACTTGGAGTGTCCTCTGGTGCCAGGGAAAAAAGAATCATGTATTTGAACAACAGAAATAATGCCATAAATGTAGAAAGGAGTAAAAAGAACATAAAAGGGAAAACATGTGAGTACAAAGATGTATTCTTTTTGTTTGATAAAAACATTTTTCATTGCAGGGTTGTATTTCATGTGCACATGTTGATTAGATTAAATCTAATACAGAAATAATTATTCCAAATAACTCTTGTGCCATCCCATAGTACGATAACAGCTGGATTCCTTTCTTCTTCTCAGGGGCGCACTTGAAGACAATTCCTCGCCAGGAAGAAGTTTTCACCATGATGTCTCCAAATTTGGGCACAAAGGTGGGGACAAAAGGGAATGCGGCAGAGGATGAGGCAGCAATGCAGCACACATCATTTGGAAAGGCCTTGTATGATCTGACCCATTCAGAGAGGGTGATGAATGACCTGATATTTGGACGTCGAGTAGGGCTTTATGAGCTGAGAGGGCAGATCGGGTACGGCAACTTCTCCCAGGTTAGATTGGGAATTCATGACCTGACCAAAGGTGAGATTTTGGATGCTTTGTCTTTTTTTTTTTTTAAACTTCATTTTCTTCAAAACTGAAAAAAGTGCATGAGCCAAGTTCATTAACATGAATGGATTGGTTTGCTAAAGAAGCAATGTGCAATTAAAATGCGGATATAATAATGAACTGGTCAGAAAATGCTACATCTGCCATATATCCCATATATGAAGCACCAAAGCACATGTTGGCAGTGAAGTGGGTCATATTAGCTTACCAACACTGAATACATAAATCTGTGTCTTTGTTAGTCTTTAAATTAAATTACATTTCCCATTTCGATAGAATGAAAGCTAAAGATACACTATAAGAATGTGATAAAGGTGTAAAATCAAGCTATGCAGGTATTTATAGGGAGGTCTTTCTTCTGTCTACCTGTTCTTTATATGCTTATATGCTATAGAGTTGTATTTGGGGGCTTCTGTGCCAAATGACCTGATTCACCTGTTAGATGTAAGCTTTCAGTTGAATGTACAGACATCACTTCAGTCAGTCTGGGTCACTGCAGATGTCAGAAGACATAACTAATCTCAGCCAGCCGGACAATATGGCAATGATGCTAACACTCATTTTTATAGGAGACTATACAGACCTAAAGAAGACTGAATAAATAGGTAGAAAAGAAACCTGGGCAAAGTATTTTTTTCCTTGTTTCCTCACTCTTTTTGCCCATGTTTCTTTTCCCACCTGACAGAACGAGTGGCTGTAAAAATCCTGGATAAGGTGCGTCTGGACAAACGCTCCCAGGATCTTTTTGCCTCTGAAATCTCTTGCATGGAGAAGCTGGCCCACCCAAACATAGTACGCCTGTACGAGGTGGTGGAAACATTCAAGCGGCTCTACCTGGTGATGGAGTATGCCAGTGGAGGGGAGCTGTTTTCCCGTATCAGCACCAGGGGGCGCCTGTCAGACCTGGAGAGCAAGCTTGTATTTTCACAGGTCCTGTCTGCAGTCAGACATATGGTAAGAAAATAAAATAAGTGAGGCTTAAAGTCATGATTATTATTTATTTATATTAGTATAGCAGTTGTATTCTCATACTTTAGTATTACTTATTACTCGGAGTACTGTCAGTTCTGAAGTTATAAAAAAAATGTAACTATAACAATCTTTCTTTTCCTTTTCCCAGCATGATAATAATATGGTCCACAGGGACCTGAAGGCTGAGAATGTCTTTTATACCAGCACATACTGCATTAAAGTGGGTGACTTTGGTTTTAGTACATCCTGCTTCCCGAGCGATGTCCTCCACACATTCTGTGGTTCTCCACCTTATGCAGCCCCTGAGCTGTTCAAAGAGAAAGGTTACATTGGTCGGTATGTAGATATCTGGGCCCTAGGTATTTTGCTTTACTTCATGGTGACCGCCACAATGCCATTCAAAGCCACTAACACAGGCACGCTTAAGGGCTGCATCCTGCAAGGCTCATATACAATTCCCTCTTATGTGCCCCAGTCATGTCAGGAGATTATTAAGGGTCTCTTGAGGCAAGTTCCTGTGGATCGCCTTACTATGACACAGCTCATGGAGAGTGACTGGATGAGAGGCATTGAATATCCACAGGCCTACCCACCTTGTAGACCTACACCTTCCCATTTGGCTGAGCCCAACTACATCCTCACTTCAGATGATCTAAATTTAAAAGCAATGCTGGAGGATCTCGGCATCACCAAAGTTCACCTTCTCAACAACAACCTAAACTTGCAAAGCCCCATAACTGGTACATATCGGATTTTGCTGCATCGAATCCAGAAGAAGAGGTCTGTGGAAGCTGTGGGCTACATTCAGACATGCACCAGAGAGTCTCAGAACAGACTCAGATGGAGAGCAAGCTCAGATGGCCTGCTAAACAAGCGCCACTCTGTGGTCTGTATCATCATGTAGTTTTTGTTTCTTAAAGAAGCTAAAGACCATAGCTCCAAATTTGGAAAGCTTTGTTTGCTGGCCTGAAAAACAATCATGAGATGAGAAGATGGGTACAATTTCTGGGAGCCAGTTTAACAATAAAGACCTGCTAGACAGTGAATCCTTATATGGCCCCATAAATGTCTCTGTTTTTATTTTATCTTTAATTTTATCTATCTATCTATCTATCTATCTATCTATCTATCTATCTATCTATCTATCTATCTATCTATCTATCTATCTATCTATCTATCTATCTATCTATCTATCTATCTATCTATCTATCTATCTATCTATCTATCTATCTGTTGTCATATGAGATTGCTAAAAGGGTAAAAATGGTTTCACTTTTGAGCTGCTTTTGGATTGTAGAGGTCACTGTGAATGCCAGTGTACACAGTGTCATACTCTGTGACCATACTTGGCAAACTTTTGTGTTTTTTACAATGTGAGCTGCATTTAAACCAACCGAGCCTGACAGAAATGTTATGAGGGCTGACAATGACCCAGGTTCATCTTTTAGTAAGGTAAGAGGAATGTCAGTAAATGAGTGTCAGTTGGTTCTAACATTATAGGAATATTTTTGAGTTTTGTTTCGCAAGAACATAACATTCTCTATATATGTGATGTGTTTTAAATGAGATTTTAATCTGTTTTTAGGGGTTTTCATTCATCTTTTTTTTTTATCAACTCTTAGAGTTGGAAAAATTGAATTTCATGTTTATTTCTTATAAAAACATAAAATTTATATTGTGTGCATAGTAATGTGTAGTTTGCCCAAAGTGAATAGTAAATTGTCAGTTACTTGCATTGTTTTCCAGTAAGTTTAAAACATCACCAGATGACAGAACATCCACCCTTTTCTCTTTTCTGCTGGTCTCCATAAATTTCCTGTAACTGCTTTGATCCTTTGCTCATACTAAGGCTGCTAGCTGGTGTTTGGCTCTGTGCTCTGCATAGCTTTAGCCACTTTGCCTTTGTTAGCTTTTTACAAAATATGTGTTCAGCTGGCTGAGGGTGAACCTGATTAGGTGTGATGTTAGGAATGTGTCACACTTACGACAGGTTACTAGCAAAAGACAACATTTTTATTCAGTGTTGATAAAAAGCAAATCTTTATTTCACATCAATAAGTGTGCACCCATCTAACTCCACTGGGCTGATCTCAGTATGCCTGTGCTGCTGTTTTCCTCTTGCCTATGCGTGAAACAGACAGGCTTGTAATCAGACATGCGGTAGGCTAACCAACCAGTCGCTGGTCATTGGTCTTGTGCAGAATGCTGGAAATTAGTGGATTCTGGTTCCTGGGCAGTCAATCATTGCAACTCTACTGAAAGTGACTGAATTCGCATGGGGTGGGCAATTAATTTTACTGTGGGGCTACAAGAGAAACTGGGACTACTATGGAGCACCAATGAACTGAAGTAAATTTGGCTCAATATTAATTTTATGTCTTTATAAACTGCTACTGGTGAGAGTAGATTTTACAATTAGGCAGTGAAAATGTAAACTAGGCACAATAAAACACCTACATTTTTTCATTATTTAATCAATATTCCCCAAAACACTTGTCAGCACAATTGCAAAATTTCAGAGACTTGCAACTTTCTGCTGAGTGCTATTGCTATTTTGCAGTGATTACTTTATCTGCATGTTTTCAGTTCTTTTTCATGTTCAGTGAGAGAAATCTAATCTGTTTTGGCCTTGAATAAGTGCAATGTCTATTCTAGATACAACACAAACAATATGGCTATTTTTTTTTAGCACTGAATCACACAGCTCCTGGTGTATAACACAATGCATAAAAAATTTCAGTTTTGGGTCCATTTCAGTCACCTTGTCTTGCAGCCGCTTCAGAAGTCTGGCATTTTTCCCTGTCAGGTTTGTAACACCTATCAGTTTGTCCCATTTCGGCCCAAGCCTATCCAAATCCATGTCACAGTCCCTTTCATTGAGTGCATTGCTGCCAGCTCCTTTGTAATCTCAAACTCTTTCGTTATCCTACGTACAAAGATGGGCTGTGTCGTGGACATCACAGCTCTCGTCCAGAGCCAAGAACAAAAAGTCAAAATTGTCTGCTTTGTTTTTCAACTGATGCTCCAGATTGTGGGGGAAAAAATCACTATTCCATCTTTGGATTTGTAAAGTTCTTGCTGCTTTTGCAGCTTTTCTAGCAAAGGTTCAGATGCCTAGCCCTGCTCTACATTAGTCACGTTCTTGTATTTCTAGGCTCTCCACAAACTAAGCACACAGCTTTGCCTCAGAGTTCAGTAAATAAATACTTACATGTCCATGCCTTGTTAAAAACTCTGCATTCTGCTCTATATTTTTTAACATGAACTGACATTTTTTGGAGCTCAAACTCTCATCTCCTCATTTCCCACAAAATTGCAAAAAACAGTATGCCATCTTCTGATGGGGAGTTTATCAGAGTATTTCATGATTGAAATGGGACAAACTGCTGATTTATAGTAATACAGATATATATATATATATATATATATATATATATATATATATATATATATATATATATATATATATAAATTCCCATTGAACTCTAGCAGGCTGGTCAGAGACAACCAATGGGCAGAATGTGGCCTGCGGGCCATACAATGCCCATGTCTGAATTAGGCAGTTATTTTTGATAACTTCTGAATTTCGTTCTTTTGTGTACCACGTTTACAATAACAAAAATATGTGTAAATTTTTACCTTTTGATAGGTTGATTTCCTGAAATCTACAAACTCTATCTATGACTCTATGGCAGCACTCACTATAGTTCTGATACATATTACTGCCATGCATTAGAATTTTTTTTATTTTATTTGATGCATTCACTGATTGGCATGTAATGAAGTAGATGTTATGATGAGTTTTCGAGTTTGCTTAGGGTCTTAAATTATCACAGTAATAAATATAATGTCAGTTTCAAATAACTTTGCAATGTGTAATGTTCTATGACTGCTTTCATCTAGTTACTTGATCCCGTTCCCTTTTTAACACCTTCATAAGAACCATAATTTATAGGCAATGTTATTCCATCACACATGGCAGTCTTTGGCAATAAATCTGTTTCACTTTGAAATTTTTCAAAACAAAATGAAACAAATGATAAATGGGTGGTAAACATCAATTTTCCATTTTATTGATGACTTCACAAAATGGATAATTACCTGCAGCAGCTATAAAGCAAATATGAACAGGAAACAAATCTGTGCTCTGACTTTGTCATTTCCATTTTTATTTTTTTCTTACATAATGCCCTCTAATATGTCTTCAAACATTTCCTGTAATGCATCACTTTTGTTTCAGTCTAAAGTGATCATTTCACGTTTTCCCCCTTTTTCAACAAAAACAAAAAGCTACAATTTCTGCTCTTGCTGCCAACCAGCCAGTCCTTTCTGCCTCGACATGCACATTCATCAGAATTACTGTTGCATAAACAAGAAGGAGTGAAGCCTCAGAACCAAAAACCCTTTCAAACTGCAACCCAATTCTTTGACCTCTGATGGTGATATAATGACTAATTTTACTCAATGTAATTTTGCATGTCCATAAATATTCTTTATCCTATTGATGTCTTGGTAATTATTTTGTATTTGCCAGACTATCCATCACGTTTGCCTTTCAGCTAAGTTGGCAACATTTTCAAATACATTCTTCAACAGCATGCACGGATGATTCTGTTTTTAAATCTCAATTGCCCTATGCTAAAATGTTTTTTTTTTTTTGGTAAAAAAAAACCCAGGTCATTCTCATGCGCACATTAGCTGAGAAGAGCTGACAGCAGCGTTCATACTAATTCTTTAATCAACAAACATAAGAAAATCAGTACGTAAACCATATTTTAACAGCTTGCTTCATCTTGTTGCACGCAAGGCAAAGTCTCTGCAAGGCAGTGAAAACACAGTGCATTACTCACAGGGAGATTTTATCACTTGCAAGTCCCAGCAGTGGCACAGATCAATGAGTGAGCCCAACACTGCGCTGGATCAGATCGTAGTGTTGTTAATCATCATTCACAGATACTTCATTGAAGATTTGCCTGTGCCTGATTTCTGAGTTTTTTTTTGATGTCTCTCTCTACCTTGCACCACACTATTTAAATCTTGATATTTCACTGGCCTATTTGTTATTAGACAAAAAAAAATTGTACATTGCATGTGCAAAGGAAGTCAATTTAAAGTTGCACTGTAAGCCAAGAAAATAAAAAGAATACAGCAATAATGACAGACACGAACTCTGCAATTTTCTGTATTTCTTGTAAGTGCAAACCTCATGCACTCCAACACACACTTTAATAGAAATGGCTGCGCTGGGCTTTTTTTTGGGTAAATATTGAAATAGAAGTTACTGTTATAGTGGACACAATAACCCACACTGCAAAGTTCATTTAAGATTGGGACTGGTAACATAGCTATTTTGGACTATAAATAGTGTATTTAAACTGATGTTAGAGACAGTGCAACCAGTAGTAGTGTTTATAAAAATTAAGTGAAGGAGAAGCTTTGAAACAACCTCTTGAAGAGGCCACACCACATGTAGACGTGTATATACTGTCATGCATGGTGCTTTATATCAAAACAATGTGCATACACTAAAGGTTTTCAAGTCCAAACTTGCATTCATCCTCAATTCCCTTTTCCATATACTGTTAATAACTGTGTGACAGAAGGAAAATATTGAAACTTTTGGGAACACGATAAAAAAAGTTGTTTATTCGAATACATACATTGCAATAAAACGTGCAAACATGAAGTACATGAAGGTACATGAAAATATGTGAAAAGTTCAACATTTAAAAAGTGTGGAAAGGAAATCAGGACTTCTCCTATTTTATGATGCTCATTTCAAAAAGTGATTTACATAAGGAAGGTCTTGTGTTTTCACATAAACCAGTGTTTGAAAGACATCTGGTCACATTACCGAAGAGATAGCTAGTACATCATTTACACTCCATGACAATTTATATTATTAAGCTGCCTTTTGAATATCTCGTGTATTAAAAGGCAAGAAGAACAGTCACAAATGCTTTCAGTGAATTCAGTCAAATGTTTTCAGCCATGCATTGATATTATTTGTTTTGTGGTTACTCAGCTTTAAGAGTCCAACCCCTAAAGAGCAAAGTGCTACCGCAACTCTATGCAAGCCTTTGACTCTTATCTTTGCAGAGAGAAAGCAAAAGTAATGCTACAAGATTTCTTGGCAGACCTCCTCACTTGCCTCCAGTAAGAGACCATAAAAACCACCATAAAACCAATAAACCACATGTTGCTTAGTTATAAGATAGCAGAAAGATAAACGAGGCCACTGTAGCTGGCAGTTGTCCTCAGCCTCTGTTTGAATGTCGGCGATGTGCCTATTAAGAAAAGAGACAGTTTGAACATCAGTTCACCCTTTTTCAAAAGCAAATCCTCAGATCAAACACAGTTTGGTTTGTTTTGTTTTTTTTGTTTTTTTTTTAGTAATTACCATTCTGTGCAACTGGTTCTTGACTTCCTTCTGGTCAATCCTTTCCACCAGTTCAGTGACCCATTTCTGGCTTGGGTCTGTGCAGAAGACACGTCCCTTCCTCATGGTGAAACTGAAAGATCATGGATACAGTTTACTTATGATTCTTAGAGGCAATGAAAATAAAACAATCTGTTAAAGAAATAATCACTAAGAGTCCAGAGACATTCAATTCAGTTTTAGAGTGAATGTTATTATGGAAGTTTGTATTTTTTCTTTGGTTTTAATTTTCATTTCATTTTAATTTTGTTTTCACTTCACTCTAGTTTTTTTTTTAAACAATATTTACTTTCCACTTAGACTTTTACTAGTTTCACTGTAAGATTATTATTAGTAGTACTACAGTGAAGGGGGTATTTGTCAGGGGAACCCTTCAAGACATTGTAGAATACAATGTACAATACAAACACAATCACAAAAGCAGTTTTTTGAGTGCTTAGTTAACTATAATAACCTTGGTACGTGTGTATATCCACTTACATTACAGCAGGGATGTTGCAGCCCCCGTCTGTCTTCTGATATCTGTACTTCACTGCGTGTTTTTGAACGGTGCGGCTCAATGATCTCACATACTTTAGACAGCAGTCATCATAAGACACTGAAATCATAAAAATCCAGTAGAATTTAGTGCTACTTTAGTCTTGTGAACAACATAACTTTTGTTCAACACAAATCAGTTTCTGTCAAGACAAGTACACAGTGAGGCAACGTCTACCCACACACACACACACTTCAGCAGTAAACCAGCCTCCTTGACCCTCATTTTATCTTTGCTGTGCCTTCACTCCTCTTTATTACATGCAGTATATATGACACTATTTTCAGATTCCTTTCTTTTACATTGTCTTACCTTGTGCCAATGCCAGACAGAGAAAAGAAAGGCTCAGCAGGAAGAGCAGCGTGTTGAACCGCATAGTGAAGTCTGTTGTGGCGGCGCTGAAGAAAAAAAAAAAGGTCAAGAAATATAAGTTTGTCCTTGCAATAATAATTTAAAGCCTTATCAGTCTGTGGTTATTGAGCCTCAGCCCCTCCCATGACTCCCTGATTCACACCTGAAACCTTGAACCTTGAACAAATATTTTACTTTGCTTGTGTTACCTATTTGTATCTCAAATCTTTTAAAACCAACCATTCTAGCTGGTAAAGAAATGTCACCCTATCAGGAAATGCAGGACTGCTTATTTTTGTCCATTTGGCCCTAAAACACAAATAAATATGCACTTCATTTTGGTAATTTTTTTTTAGGAAATTTTAGGATTCAGGACAGATAAACATTCCTTATGTCACAAATCTGTTTATATTAGCACATAAAGCTTAAATTGTCAGTAAATTTATAGCACAATGCTTCATTTGAGTTATTTTGTGCTGTCATCAATTGAACTAACCTTATAAATACTGCAACACATACTAAAACTAATCTGATGCAGTACTAATGACCCTATAAATGAATGAATCATCCGTATAAAAAGAAATATGTCTGTTAGTAAAAAATAATAGATTACTCACCTTCAGTTCTCCAGATGCAGACCGTAGCTTTGTGTCTATCAACTTGTGCAGGCACAGCACTCTTATACATACACCTGGGGGAGTATCCTCCCTTTGGTCCAACCTTTGTGCCAACTTTTTTTTTCTTTAAACTGTCCTTTCAGCATCAGCCTGTTATGTTTTGCTGATGTTAAAAATTAGTCTAAACACTTGAATGAACTTACAAAGCAGTTTAGTTTAAAGCCGTGTGTCTGTGGGGATCAAGCTGGTCAGTTGCCAAGTTTTGTTTGTTTTTTTTTTTTGTGGCATGCCCTACTTCAGAAGCTGGAAAAAATGCATGCCTTACAACCACCTAATTTTTTTAAACCACTCATTAACAATAAGAAAGGATCTAAATTAGATTATACTTAAATACAGTGGGTACGGAAAGTGTTCAGACCCCTTTAAATTTTTCACTTTGTTTCTTTGCAGCCATTTGCTAAAAATCATTAATGTACACTCAGTGCCCCATCTTGACAG
>JAMQGT020013713.1:0-61874 GCA_024447675.2 Pterophyllum scalare | reverse complement strand
TACAGTGGCTTGCAAAAGTATTCATACCCCTTGAACTATTCCATATTTTGTCACATTACAACCACAAACATAAATATATTTCACTGGAATTTAATGTGAAAGACCAACACAAAGTGGGATACAATTGTGAAGTGGAAAGAAAAATTATACATGATTCAAAACATTTTTTACAAATAAAAACTGAAAAGAGCGGTGTGCAAAAGTATTCAGCCCCCTTTTTTCTGAGTGCAACCAATTGCATTCAGAAGTTGCCTGATGACTGCTAATGACTAAAAAGAGTCCACCTGTGTGTAATCTAATCTCAGTACAAATGAAGCTGCTCCGTGACGGCCTCAGAGGTTGGTTAAGAGAATATTGGGTAGTAAACAACATCATGAAGTCCAAAGAACACACCAGACAGCTCAGGAATAAGGTTGTGGAGAAGTTCACAGCAGGCTTAGGCTATAAAAAGATCTCCCAAGCTTTGAACATCTCACAGAGCACTGGTCAATCCACTATCCAGAAATGGAAAGAGTATGGCACAACTGTAAACCTACCAAGACAAGGCCGTCCACCTAAACTTACAGGCCAAACAAGGAGAGCACTGATCAGAGATGCAGCCAAAAGGCCATGGTGTCTCTGGACGAAATGCAGAGATCCACAGCTCAGGTGGGGGAATCTGTCCACAGGACAACTAATAGTCGTGCACTGCCCAAATGTGGTCTTTATGGAAGAGTGGCAAGAAGAAAGCCATTGTTAAAAGAAAACCATGAAAAGTCCCATTTGCAGTTTGCCAGAAGCCATGTTGGGGACACAGCAAACATGTGGAACAAGGTGCTTTGGTCAGATGAGACCAAAATTGAACTTTTTGGCCAAAATGCAAAATGCTATGTGTGGCGGAGAATTAACACTGCACATCACTCTGAACACACCATCCTCACTGTCAAATATGTTGGTGACAGCATCATGCTCTGGGGCTGCTTCTCGTCAGCAGGGACAGGGAAGTTGGTCAGAGTTGATGGGAAGATGGATGGAGGCAAATACAGGGCAATCTTGGAAGAAAACCTGTTGGATTCTGCAAAAGACTTGAGACTGGGGCGGAGGTTCACCTTCCAGCAGGACAATGACCCTAAACATAAAGCCAGGGCTACAATGGAATGGTTTAAAACAAAACATATTCATGTGTTAGAATGGCCCAGTCAAAGTCCAGACCTAAACCCAATCGAGAATTTGTGGCAAGATCTGAAAACTGCTGTTCACAAATGCTCTCCATCTAATCTGACTGAGCTTGAGCTGTTTTGCAAAGAAGAATGGGCAAAAATTTCAGTCACTAGATGTGCAAAGCTGGTGGAGACATACCCTAAAAGACTTGCAGCTGTAATTGCAGCAAAAGGTGGTTCCACAAAGTATTGACTCAGGGGGGCTGAATACTTTTGCACACCGCACTTTTCAGTTTTTTATTTGTAAAAAATGTTTTGAATCATGTATAATTTTTCTTTCCACTTCACAATTGTATCCCACTTTGTGTTGGTCTTTCACATTAAATTCCAGTGAAATATATTTATGTTTGTGGTTGTAATGTGACAAAATATGGAATGGTTCAAGGGGTATGAATACTTTTGCAAGCTACTGTATTAGACACATACATGCTGTGGGCTCCAAAAGTCTTAAACAGTGTAGTCTGTCCATTTTCCTGGAAGTTGAAGGATTTAGAGACTTATAAAAAACACACCTGGTGAAATGAAGAAGAAATGTGAATTTGATGAATACAGTGGAACTAAAAGTGTTAACTCCTTTATACAAAGCTGAGATTTCCTTAGTGGCACCTGTGGACATTAAGAATGTAGTGTTGTGCATGTTAGTTCATCGTAAGCTAGCATCCACCAAAACAGTGATGATACATAGAGCACTGTATGTACTGTACAGTATGTTGCGTGCCTTGTAGAGCCCAACTGATCTAGGATTTTTAAGATCAATACTGATATTTGGTGATTAAAAAAATCTGATATTCTGATATACTGATTGTGGTTGTTGCAAAGTGCCCTCTGGTGGACAAACACATGATATGGTTAAAGGGTATTTCTCTAGGATATAGGAGATCAGCAGATATAATGTGTATCAGTATAATGACAACAAAGTTTACTTGGATGTGGCACATTTTATATGACTTGTCCCATTGTATTATTTACTTTGCTTTATGCATAAGTTAGTATCATGGACAACATAAACTGGTGAAGCAATCTGGCAAACTCGCCAACTAGCTTAGCTCATGATTTTGTTAACAATTGGCACCATAGTTAGCTACTGGTTAGTGATGCTCAGTTGCCAAGCTTTGGATTCTCACTGTTGCCATCATGGTGGTTTGAAATAACAATAAGCATAAGATGGATCTGACTGTGAAACTGACTGACACTTTACTCTCATTGGCTAATGACTATAGCGTGGTTTATCCTCCTTTGCGACTCCAATAATGGCCATGATTTAGAAAATAGTTTACTTCATGTTGTACTCAATGACTTTAAACCTTTTGTGAGGTATGCTTAGCTGGCCAGCAGCCATATACTGTCTGTGGCTCTAACTTAAGTATGCTGCATGAATCCAGCAATGGTTAGTTTTTAGTTTTAAGCAGATGACAGCAGATTCTCACCCCCTTTCTGTTCAGTTGCTGGCGAATCTGTGGTTGGACTCGCCTGCCTAGACACCATGTTCTGGTGTTAGGAGCACATTACATACTACCAGAATGTGCTGGTAAAAACAAGAGATAAGAAATAACTGCATAAACTATTTCATTTAATGATTATATGGAAATGTGAAAATCATGACCATCCCTTATGCAAACAGTTGTAGATAAATGTATTAAAAAAAATCCTTTTCTAGAACCATGTCAGAAATCAGCAGGTCATCTGCACAGAAATGTATTTACACAAACTCAAACTGCATAGAGTGAGGAGGGTTTGCTTTCACTTCCAGGGGCTTCCCAGAGGTTCCCAGGTTTAAGTAAACACAGTGTGAAGGTCTGCGCTTACAAAATTAAAAGGTTAGAGAAGATACAGCAGCTGAAGTGATACAGACTGTTGCACTCACCCAGTGTGAGTCCCAAAGATGAATAAAGAACAGCCTCTTCATGTATAAGTCATGCAGTATGATGCGTTAACACTGGAGGCTATCACTGCAGCTCAAGAGAGCATGAGAGTCTGGCTGAGGAGAATAGTGAGGCAAGGATAAAAGAGCAAAGGCCTTACAGAAAGAGAGATGTTATGGTGTGCTTCAAAACATGTCCTTCAGCATTTTTCATCCCAAGAGGTCAAAACAAAATTCTGAAAGCCAAACAGGTTCCTCTGTCATTGTTTCAAAAATAAGGGTGTTTAAAGACTTGGTGGAATAAAATGTGCCTCACAGAACTTTTCCAAAGTATATTAAAGAAAGAACATCAAAAGACATTAAAGTGCTCCAGCTTACAAAGGGGTGTACACAATACATAATATTTATTATTACCTGAGGTGTTTGAAATTGATTACCATGAGATCACAAACTTGTTGTAAGTTTGTCTTGGGATCTAATATCTATGTTTATGTAATGATAATAAAGAAACTAGTGAGGCACCAGGGCATTATGAAAAAAACTCCTCTGGAACCTGATCTGTCAAAGCTAATATTCATTAATTAATGTTAAGTTAATAATAATTAACCAAAACTTTAGAGTATAATTTGGTTTTGTAGTTTGGTTTCATTATAGAGATTCATATACCTTCCACAAAAACAATCAAACAAAGAAACTAGCAGAGAAGGTGCCAGGATATATGAGAGCTGAACATAAAACTATTATTGTATAGATAAACAGGTATGCATTTGGCATACTTAATGAGTAGGTGCTGATTAAGTAATGAAGGATAAATTTGGTTTCAGTAACTGCATAATTTGAATAATGTATTACCAGTATCACCAGGTTGTGCTGTCATAGATCCAGGGCATTTGTCCAGTTATGATTTTGTTTATTATGACACTTTTTGGATTTTATTTTCATGCTTTTAGTTTCTGGTTCAAGTTTTCAAGCCTTCCCCAATGTTTCCCTGTAAAGTGCAAAGTTGCTGTGTATAGCTGTGTGTATAATCTTTGTATTGGTTAGTTAATTCCTGTTTTATTTTGGTAGTTATTTGTCTCTTGTGTCTTTTATTTAGTCATTACCCTGATTTTTTGCACCTGTTTGCTTTATCCAGCTTCCCCTAATTAACCCTATGTGTATAAATAGCTTCAGTTTTCTTGTTGTTCATTGTTAGTGTTTGAGCCTCTCCTGTGTTCCTGTATCCATGTTGCTGTGGATTTACTGTAGCTTTCTCTTGTCTTGCCTTTTGGAATTCATACTTTAATTCAACCATCACAGTGGCATGGTGGTTAGCACTATTGCCTCAAAGCTAGAAGGCTGTGAGGAGTTTGCATTTTGGTTCCTCAAACTTACAGTCTACATAATTTGCAGATTGTGACATGCTCCAAAAATCACAACAAAAATGTGCTTAAAAAAGCTTTTCATTAAGAAAATAGTACACTATATTATGAGGTTGTTGCCAAGATTATCATGCAGTAATTTTTGTATACACACTCTGTGAAAAAAGGCACTTGATTTGTAGTACTTCGCAGAGACTTGTTATGAAGCACAGGTATTAACCCTTTATTTACCACGGGCCTGCCATTCAGCAATAATTAGTGGGCCTGAAGGGCAATTTCTCAGCTTTCAGAAACTGTTTGAATTTTTCCCATAGAACGGTGGTGTCATTATGGTAATTCAAAGTGCGTTTGATCAGATGTTTCAGCGGTGATATGCTCAGTGTTGACCAGCTGTTCACAGCAAGTAAGGGCAGGTAACAGGTGCATTGGCAGCGATCGACGCTCTTAAGCTGCGTTTCCATACGGTTAACTCGACTCGCCGCGATTTGAAGGCATTTCCATTAGAATCAGGTACAAGGTTGCAGTCTTTTTTCGTACTCACTCACCCGAGGTTCTAAGCGGAGATCCGAAAAATGTGACGTGGAAGAACAGCATGCCACTGATTGGCCAGGGAGTGCATCACTGGCGGAGTCATGAGAGCCAGAGACAGCAAGAAACTGGAGGCACGTAAAGCACAGGTTGAATGCCCAGACCGACAGTTTGCAGCGGTAGTTTTGCAACATGAGAGCCATCTGAAACGAACACACAACTTACATATTATAACCCTATACTGCCGGGCGATCGCTGCTGAAGCACCTATTACCTGCCCGAACAGCAGGTTAACACAGAGCCTGAGGCAGCTGATCAAAGTTTTAGTTGTTTTATTGCATCATATTTATTTTATTCCTTGTTTTTATGTTCTATGTTTTATTCTATTTTATTCATCTATGGAATTTACTTTGTAGTTGATCTTGTAAAGCACTTTGGTCAACAATGTTGTTTCTAAATGTGCTCAAGAAATAAAATTGACATTGACATTGTCATTGACATTGACAATCAAGCCATCAGTTGTACAGGTTGGTCAATCTGTTTTTACAGTCTCGAGCGACTACCAGTAGCTGGTGTTTTGCTCCTCTGGTATCTCAATTTTTTTTTTGGCCCCCACCCATATATTGAACCATGTGCCCGTTTATCTTACCTGCTATGATGCCTGACATTAGTTGTGCTGAGGCAGGTTATTGGCCGGTAGTTGGAAGGGGCTGGTCCCTTCTGGGGTTCCTTGGGGATCAGGACTGTCTGGCCTTCAGTCAGCCATTCTGGGTGTGTCTTAGCCTTTAGAAGCTGCTTCATTTGTGCTGCCAGGCACTTGTGGCGTACAGGTAGCTTCTTTAGCCAGTAAGCGTGAATCATGTCAGGGCCTGGTGCTGTTCAGTTCTTCATACATGAGACTCTTTCTTTGATGTCTACCACTATGATGGTTAATTAAATTAAATTCAATTGTATTTATATAGCACCGAATCACAACAAACAGTTTCCTCAAGGCACGTTGTATTGTAGGTAAAGACCCTACAATAATACAGAGAAAACCTACCAGTGAAAACGACTCCTATAAGCAAGCAGTCATCTGCTGCAACCGGTTGGGGCTGAGGAGAGAGAGACAGGACAAAAGACATGCTGTGGAAGAGAGCCAGAGATTAATAATAATTAAAGAATAAATACAGAGTGAAGTATAAACAAAGTAAATAAGGTGAATGAAAGAAACAGTGCATTATGGGAACTCCTCAGCAGCCTAGGCCTATAGCAGCATAACTAAGGGGTGGTTCATGGTCACCTGATCCAGCCCTAACTATAAGCTTGATCAAAAAGGAAAGTTTTAAGCCTAATCTTGAAAATAGAGAGGGTGTCTGTCTCCCAAATCCAAGCTGGGAGCTGGTTCCACAGAAGAGGGGCCTGAAAGCTGAAGGCTCTGCCTCCCATTCTACTTTTAAGTATCCAAGGAACCACAAGTAAGCCAGCAGTCCGAGAACGAAGTGCTCTATTGGGGTGATATGGAACTATAAGGTCTGTGAGATAAGATGGGGGCTGTTTATTCAAGACCTTGTATGTGAGGAGAATGATTTTAAATTCTACTCTAGATTTAACAGGGAGCCAATGAAGAGAAGCCAATATGGGAGAAATATGCTCTCTCTTTCTAGTCCCTGTCAGTACTCTAGCTGCAGTATTTTGAATCAGCTGCAGGCTTTTCAGGGAAGTTTTAGGACAGCCTGATAATAATGAATTACAGTAGTCCAGCCTAGAAGTAATTAATGCATGGATTAACTTTTCAGCATCAGTCTAAGAAAGGATGTTTCAAATTTTATAAATATTGCAGAAATGTTGGGGCCGAGATTGCCCAGAGTTAAGCCAGAAAACTAATTGGAAAGCGGTATGGTCTGATATTTTGCAGGTATCACGCAATCCAGACCATCAACAAATTCATTACAATTTTATACACAGAACATATATCACTCCCGTCAAGCTTCACTATATGAAAATTATCAACAGCCCTTTATGTACATTCTGTTCACTGAAAGCTCACGGCACATACCTTCATATGATATGGAGCTGCCCTCCTGTTAGTCGTTTTTGGACTAATATGGCATCCAAATTATCAGAGGTGATCCAAATACGGATCCCTATAACAGTGAATGTTCTAATATTAAATGACCTTTCAACACTTAATCTTTCCAAAACTAAAAAGCGTGCAGTATTTGCTGGCCTGACAGCTGCTAAGAAAATGGTTGTGGTTCGTTCTCTTTCTATCAAGTCCTGGGTTCTCTCCTTTTTGGATGTGGTGTATATGGAACTATCGACAGAGGAAACCCTGAATACTTGGTGTGCCACTGCAGAATCTGTGAGAAACATGTTATAAGCCTTGCCCCCAGCCTTCTCCACCTCAGCCTCTTATGCTATTCAATCCCTTTTGTTTTGTCTGTGTCTCTGGTCCTATGTCTATGTCTCTTTTATATATGCAGGTGTTACATGATGTGCTTTGCCCACTTTTTTCAGGTATTTGCTCATCTGGTTTGAGGGTTTTGCTTGGCTGCCTGTCTGTCTATTTCTCTGTTTATTTAGTTGATTTATATTTTTATGCATGCCTATACATATTTGCGTGTATGCATCTGTATATATATGTACGTATGTATGTACGTATGTATGTATATGAGTGTATGTATGTATATGTGCTGTTCTAGGTTCGAGTGTTTTTATTTTATGCTCATCTTGTAGGCACACAAAATTTCATATGATTGTGATCTTATGTTCCCTTTTTTCTGTTTTGGTTGTTTGTGAAACTTTATTGAACTGAAATAAAAATTTGATCACAAAAAAATATTGCAGAAATGTATAAAGCGGTTCTACATATTTGTTTATATGCATTGAAGGACATATCCTGGTCAAAAACACTCACAGTGTTACTGGAGGCCAAAGTAATGCCATCCAGAGTAAGTATCTGGTTTGACACCATGCTTTTAAGATTTGTGGGGCTGAGTACAAGAAATTCAGTTTTATCTGAATTTAGAAGCAGGAAATTAGAGGTCATTGAGGCCTTTATGTCTTTAAGACATTCCTGCAGTTTAACTAATTGATGTGTATCACGTTGCTTCATGGATAGATAAAGCTGAGTATCATCTGCATAACAATGAAAACTGATGCAATGCTTTCTAATAATACTGCCTAAGGGAAGCATGTACAATGTAAATAAAATTGGACCTAGCACAGAACCCTGTGGAACTCCATAATTAACCTTAGTGTGTGAAGAAGACTCCCCATTTACATGAACAAATTGTAGTCTATTAGATAAATATGATTCAAACCATTGCAATGCAGTACCTTTAATACCTATGGCATGCTCTAATCTCTGTAATAAAATGTTATGGTCAACAGTATCAAAAGCTGCACTGAGGTCCAACAGGACACGCACAGAGATGAGTCCACTGTCAGAGGCTGTAAGAAGATCGTTTGTAACCTTCACTAATGCTGTTTCTGTACTGTGATGAATTCTGAAACCTGACTGAAACTCTTCAAATAAACCATTCCTCTGCAGATGATCAGTTAATTGTTTTACAACTACTCTTTCAAGGATTTTGGAGAGAAAAGGAAGGTTGGAGATCAGCCTATAATTAGCTAAGACAGCTGGGTCAAGTGATGGCTTTTTAAGTAGTGGTTTAATTACAGCCACCTTGAAGGCCTGTGGTACATAGCCAACTAATAAAGACAGACTGATCATATTTAAGATTGAAGCATCAATAATTGGAAAGACTTCTTTGAACAGTCTAGTAGGAATGGGATCTAGTAAACATGTTGATGGTTTGGAGGAAGTAACTATTGAAGTTAACTCCAAAAGATCAACTGGAACAAAAGAGTCTAAACAAATACCAGCAGTGCTGAAAGCAGCCGAACATGAAGATAAATCTTGGAGATGGTTTTGAATAATTTTTTCTCTAATGTCTAAAATTTTATTTGTAAAGAAATCCATGAAGTCATTACTAGTTAAAGTGAAAGGAATACTCGGCTCTACAGAGCTTTGACTCTTTGTCAGCCTGGCTACAGTGCTGAAAAGAAACCTGGGGTTGTTCTTATTTTCTTCAATTAATGATGAATAGTAAGATGTCCTAGCTTTACGGAGGGCTTTTTTATAGAGCAACAAACTCTTTTTCCAGGCTAAACGAGCATCTTCTACTTTGGTGAGACGCCATTCCCTCTTCAGATTATGGGTTATCTGCTTTAAGCTGCGCATTTGTGAATTATACCATGCAGTCAGGCCCTTCTGATTTTAGGCTTTCCTTTTCAGAGGAGCCACAGTATCCAAAGTCGTACACAGTGAGGATGTAAAACTATTGATGAGATAATCTACCTTACTGGAAACAGAGTTTAGGTAGCTGCTCTGCACTGTGTTGGCACATGGCACTGAAGAGCATAATAATGAAGGAATTAGATCCTTAAACTTAGTTACAGCACTTTCAGAAAGACTCCTACTGTAATAAAACTTATTCCCCACTGCTGTGTAATCCATTAAAGTAAATGTAAATGTTACTAAGAAATGGTCAGACAGGAGGGGGCTTTCAGGGAATACTGTTAGGTCTTCAGTTTCTATGCCATATGTCAGGACAAGATCCAGAGTATGATTAAAGTGGTGGGTGGGCTCCTTTACATTTTGAGAGAAGCCAATTGAATCTAATAGTAGATTAAATGCAGTGCTGAGTCTGTCATTTTCAGTATCTACATGGATGTTAAAATCACCCACTATAATTTTTTTATCTGAACTGAGCACTAAATCAGATAAAAAAGTCTGAGAAATCAGACAAACTCTGAGTAAGGACCAGGTGGACTATAGATAATAACAAATAAAACAGGTTTTTGAATTCCCCAATTAGGGTGGGCAAGACTAAGAGTCAGGCTTTCAAAAGAATTAAAACTCTGTCTGGGTCTTTGATTAATTACTAAGCTGGAATTGAAGATTGCTGCTACTCCTCCTCCTCGACTTGTGCTTTGAGCATTCTGACAGTTACTGTGACTTGGAGGTGTTGATTCATTTAAACTAACATATTCATCCTGCTGTAACCAGGTTTCTGTAAGGCAGAATAAATCAATATGTTGATCAATTATTAAATCATTTACTAACAGGGACTTGGAAGAGAGATACCTAATGTTTAAAAATCCACATTTAATTGTTTTATTCTTTTGTGCAGTTCATGAAGCTATATTATTTATCGTTTTTGAATTTTTAATGCTTAAATAGTTTTCTGCTGATTTTAGGTTTGTTTTTTGGTGGTCTGGGAGCAGGCACCCTCTCTATGTTTTCTAGGTTTTGGGTGGATGGCAGGAGGAGAGAAGCTGCAGAGAGACATGTAAGACTGCAACTCTGCTTCCTGGTCTCAACCCTGGGCAGTCAGGTTTTAGGAGGGTTGATAAATTTGGCCACATTCCTAGAAAAGAGAGCTGCTCCATCCAAAGTGGGATGGATACTGTCTCTCCTAATAAGACCAGGTTTTCCTCAGAAACTTTCCCAATTGTCTACTGGATCCTGTTAAATGAGGCTGCTGTGGTCTGCTCTTAGATACACTAGCCACTGAGCATTGTGTGGTACATCCTTCTCCCATATGCTCTTTCACTATAGCTTCATCTCCAGCCTTTGTGGGTGGGATATTTTCATATTGTTCCCCTGACACTGAGAGTACACCTCAGATGATTCAGTGGAGAACATCTGGTTTATTCTCCTGGGTTCTAGCTCTCTGATATTCCTCTTCAAGCAGTTAGACAAGGCTGTGATTCTTTCCTTGACAGGTTCTAAGGCCTTAGGTATGAACAGCTTGCTGTTTTTCTTAGGCACCCCTTTCTTCATCACACCTTTCTGTTTCTCTGATAGCTGGCTGTCTTCCCTCTATGCTGCCTTGAGCTTAGCCTCTAGTCTTCTTTTCCATGAGGGTACTGCTCCTTCTGGCCATACATCTTATAGCCAAGCATCTCAAGGGTCACTGTTGCTGTGGTATACATCAGCCGGTTGGTTTCACTGATGGTCAAAGTAGGGATTGACATTCTGTGGCTGCATTCACATAGTCTAGTAGACTTTCAGAGGGTACTTCATGTGGTCTTGGTAATAGGCCCCAGGGGGTCCAGGTTTCCAGCTTACCATGATCTTATCTTTCAGGTCAGCTGCTATGGTATTCAACGTACCAGTTGTTCTTGAAGCTTCGGGATCGATCCTGGCTTCCCCTTGCTGTAGCATTTGTGTTGTACCTCATCAGTCTCTCAGTTGCGTCTTGCAGATGTTGGAACACTGAGCTACTACCTGTTTCGATGTCAGTCTTGATGTTGGGTGTCGATAAATCCATAGGTCCCACACCCTCTTCATGAAACCCCTTTCATTGGAATTACATGTGCAGTAGCAGTTCCCAATTCTCATCTTGTGTCCACTTATGCCGTTTCCTTGTTCCAGTAGCCCACTTATCGTCAGTATGGCCTGTTTCCTCAACACCTGACGCAGACCTTGTTAATCTCTCTCGCTCATATTGAGAAATAGGCTTGGGTGGCATGGGGGTCTAGCCCAGGGACCCTTCTCAGTTGATGGGTTGAGCCCATAAAAAAATTGCCAAATCTTCTCTGCCAATGGCAAAGAGCTTCTTTTGCTATTGACTGTAGTTCTGAGATTCTGGTACCCCAGCTGACAATCAGGCTTGCCATTATTGAAGGCAATCTCAATGCAGAAAGATATTGAGATGAGATTCTGCAACCAGTGGCTACCCCATATCTCCACAGTCTGGGTCTGAACTCTATCCTTCAAGATGACAGTGCTTGCTCCCACAGAGTCTACCTCCATAATTTGGAAGTGGAGAGGATGGAATGGCCCACCTGCAGTCCTGACCTCAATCCCCCCCCCCGCCGATTACTTGTTGGATCAGCCTGGGCATGATATTCCTGTCATAGTGACCAACACAATCACATTGGTTGACTTGTGACAAAAGAATGCCATCACACAGTAGTGTGTGACCAAGCTGATGACCAGCATGAGGACGAGGTGCCAGGTTGTTGTGGCTATGTATGTTTCTACCACGGTTTGCTGTCTGAGTTTTCCCAGTGGGTGACAGGGTCGTTTCCCTGCTCCTTTGGGCCAGGTGATGGGTTCTGACTGCTGTTTGCACTTATGCACCAAATGACAGTTCAGAGTACCCGTCCTTCTTGGAGGCATTGGGCATAACCTGGAGAAGCGTGATTGGAAGGAACAGCCGGCCTGATCTGAATTCCAGTGGTGTGCTGTTATTGGACTTCTCTTCAAACCACAGCTTGTCCATCACGAACACATGTTCAAACATGAGGTTGTCCGTAAGTGCATATGGCATGAGGACACCCTAAGACACAGGTCAATGATCAGTTTTGTAATAGACAGATAGATAGAGGGGACGAGAGGTCAGGGCATTGTGGAGCCAGATGCCAGTTCCCAGCCAAAACAGTTCGCTGATACTGATGGATGTTTGTCAGTGGCCGTGGTACACCAGATCCAGCCCACACAAATCACAGAGAGGGCTCAGGGGAAGAGCATCCATCACACATTGTCCTGGAGAGATATGATTACCAGCTCAAGGCCGGCTAGGGAGCCGAATTCCTGATAATGCAGATGTTGTTTTGGAACAGGCTGCTTTTTATTTTCCAACAGCCTTCAGTTCACTGGGGAACCCATTTCAATATCCAATATTCCAAATACATTTGTTACTGTCTTCACTGTGCAGAACTGAACTTCATCTCCAGATCTTATGCCTTATCGCCTGCGAGCACAATCTCAGCTGGACTAGGCACCCAGCTTGCGGCTAAGGTCCATCCGGCTCTGAGTCTGTGTATGAACGGCTCTACACAGCCCATCCATCTGGTTCTGCTGACCCGGCAGATGCCGAGCAGCTTCCCAGATCTTCTTAATTTCCCGGTAAATTAGGTATCCTCCAAGCCCAAACAGAAGAGATCCCGTTACCAAATAGCCGAATATGTAGATGTCTTCCACGTCCTCAACCGCCAGAGCTGTTAGGCACACAGGTCTCCACGGGTTCCAGGAGTCATAGACGTATCCAACAAGGTCTGTTCCACTCAGACACGCGGGCTACCGTTTCCCCAATCTCATAGTGGAGAAAATCAATGGTGTTGAGGGCCCAGTTTGCCAGATCCATAATCTTGTCCTTATTTGGTCAGTGTGTAAGAGGCGCTCTTACAGCAAGCAGCAAGCAGGAGAGATGGGGAGGGCAGGAGATGGTATCATCAGATCTGCAGCTGTATGTTCTGTACACTCAGGTGAAGACAGGAGCTAAGCTGTCAACTGATCACCACCTGGTGGTGAGTTTGTTCAGGTGGCAGGGGAGGATGCAGGACAGACCTGGCACACATAAACATATAGTGAGGGTGTGCTGGGAATGCCTTGCAGAGGCCCCAGTCTGTGAGATCTCCATCTTCCACCTCCGGCAGAACTCTAACAACATTCCGAAGGAGGCTGGAGTCATTGAGTCCAAATGGACCATGTTCTGCACCTCCATTGTTGAGGCTGCTGTGGGAAGCTATGGGTGCAAGGTGGATGGTGCCTGAACCAGATGGTGGACACCGGAAGTAAAAGGAGCCATCAAGCTGAAGAAGGAGTCCCATCGAGCTTGATGTGGTCCTGTTGGCATTTTTTTTTTTTTGGATAAAAATTTGTCTTTCTTGGTGTGAGATTAGCCTATCTCACTGTCTTGTCAGTTGTCTGCACAATGGAACAATGCAGAAGAAGCTTCCAGAAACTGTTTGGACTGTGCACTTTAAAATAATCCAAACTTTTCTGAGTCTCTGGGTAAATTATTCAACTTGAATGATTCCATTTCTCAGTTATGATTTAATCATTCACAACTGCACTGCAGGCCATGTTTCCATTCATTTCATCCCATAGCACAGGGTTCTTTAAGAGTATTGACTGTTTTATCTGAAGAAAAAAAATTCAAACATCTGGACTTAAATCCAATTAAGATGTTTTGGCATGACCTAAATCAATGACCCTAAATGAAATGATCATTTAAAAAGTGTATTTTTAATTTACTTGGGTTACCTCATTAAATCAGGAAGGGAGCAAAAACATTTTCACAGCACTGTAAATACTAGACGGGTTAAAATATTCCATTCATGCATGATTACCACACTTTCCTAGAAGAGTCAGATGCACTTAAGTTTCATGCAACATTTACATACTGAAAGCTAATGGTATCTTAAAATATTGCCCTTAATATTTATATCAACTGAGTGTCACATTTTGGATGATGCTCTTGGTTCAATGCACATGTGTCCAAAAAAGATGCATCATAAAGATCATATGTTTTGCTGTTGCCTCTCTGTCTGGGGGTTTCCATTTGTGCCATGATTCTTTGCAGATGATGGAAGAGGCGGGGCATGTAGAGACATGCTGATCATATTTGCCATTTCTAAAGCTCTAACAGCATGGCCCTCCCAGTACCTTAATCCAGTTTATCCCTCTGAGGCACAAACAGTGGGCTTGCTGATAGTCAATCTCTTGATTGTTCAGTGACCTTGAGCAAGCAAATAATCAGAGTGCTTGGTTAGCACGGACCATTCTTTGGCAGAGCCATGGCAAATAGATGGAGACTTGAGGGGAAAAAATGACTGCCTCATTAAAACTAAAACCTGTAGATTAAATCAGAGAGGAGGCAGAAATGAGCAGGAGGCTGAGTAACTGTGCAATTCAAAAGCAGCATAGATAGAGAGAAGAAAAAAACAAAACAACAGCAGATACATATTTTCTTCATAAGCAGCTGTTTTTAGCTATGCTTGTGAAATTACTTAGTTAATCAGTGGGCCCAACCCTGTGGTAAATAATGAAACTAATCAACACCTCCTCCACAGATTGTGTTCATTATATTACAGACATTCATGTTCTTCTGAGGATGAACACTACAATATTTTACTCTTATTGCTCCACCAGCGGGGTGACTTTTGACATTGCTTTCAGGAAAATATCTTGACCACTAGTCATTGTTTGGCATAAAGAATCATAATGAATTCTAGTAACTAATTCAATTCAATTCAATTCAATTCAATTTATATAGCACCAAATCACTGATGGGCAAGAGAAGAGAGCAGAGAGAAACAAAGTAACAAGTAAAGGTAAACTTTGGGAGGGAGACTCATTTAATGATTAAATGCAGTAGTTGTATATAAACACACAGAGAGCGAAAAGAAATGAAATGCTCAGTGCATCATAGGAACCCCCCTAGCAGCCTAGGCCAATTGCAGCATAACTAAGGGAGGGTTCAGGTTCACCTGATCCAGCTCTAACTACAAGCTTTATCATAAAGGAAAGTTTTAAGCCTAATCTTTTTTTTTTTTTTTTAATAAGCCTGTCATGTCTGGCAGTTTTCGCAATTGGAACAATGATCCGAATGCACTGATGTACCAAACATATTTGCTTTTACAAGAACAGCTCTATAGTTTTCTATAGGCTATTCTTGTTAATGTTTGTATTTTTATTTTTATTTAGTTATTTATGCCAGGCCTGGCAGACAATAAGGAAGGGGATAGAAAAGAGGGATTAAAAAAAAGAGAGAGAAAAAATAGGGGGGGGGGACAAAGGGAAGAAAGGGGAGAAAGGAAAAAAATTACTTGAAGAAAAGTGGATATACATACATACATACACACATTCATATATCTATACATATGCATATACATATACACACATACAGACAATTTTGCTGTTTGCAGTAATATGTGTGCATGCGCCTCTGTAATGGAATGTACTCAATGAGGGTAAGAAACTGCAACCATGCCCCCCGTGATCCAAAGGTGAATAGGAAAGGAACCAGGGGACCCAGGCCATCCACAGCCCACTAGGAGCTCAGAAGACCTGAGGCCACACATCCTGATGGCAGCCGCGTGCACACCCCAGAGGAGGAAGGAGGGAGAGCCCAGACAGAGGGCATCCACACCCCAGGGGCGGCTGTGACGATCAGAACCTTAGGAATAATTAGCTAGGACAGCTGGAGCAAGTAAGGGCTTTTTAAGTAGTGCTTTAATTTCAATAGCACAGGCCCAGGAGGAGGAGTTGCTGCAATCTTTTACTTTAGTTTATCAATCAACCAAAAATCCAGACAGAGTTTTAATTTGTTTATCCATAGCCTGTCATAAAGATAAATTAATCATATTTAAATCTACATCATTAATTAATGGTGAAACTTCTTTGAGCAGTCTTGTAGAAATGAGGTCTAAAAGACACATTGATGGTTTGAAGGAAGAAATTATTGATGTTAACTCAGGGCAATAGTTGGCTCAACAGAGCTCTGACTCTGTCAGCCTGGCTACAGTGCTTAAAAGAAACCTGGGGTGTTCCTATTTTCCCGATCAGTGATGAATACTAAGATGTCCTAGCTTCACAGAGGTGTGTTTTGTAGGGTAACAAACTATTGCCCAAATGAAGATCATGGCACTGGAGAAAATGGCATTGAATATACTAAGACATGAACTTAGTTACAGCACTTTTGGAAAGACTTCTACTGTAATGAAATTTATTCCCCAGTGCTGTGTATTCCATTATTGTAAAATTAAATGTTACCGAAAATGGTCAGACAAAAGAGGGTTTTGATGAAAAGCTTTTAAATGTTCAGTTTCTATGCCAGGATATGTTCCAGAGTGTGATTAAAATGTGTGGCATCATTTACATTTTGAGAGAAGTCAGTTGAGTCTAATCATAAATTCAAATCAGTTTTATTTATATAGTGCCAAATCGCAACAGTTGCTTCAAGGTGCTTTATATTGTAAGGTAAAGACCGTACAATAAATACAGTGCAATAAATGCAATGCTGAGGCTGTTACCTTCAACAGCTACAGGAATGTTAAACACACATATGATAGTTATTTTGAGCACTAAATCATATAAAAAGTCTGAGACTCAGACAGAAACTCTGAGTAAGGGCCAGGTGGATAACAACAACTAAAACTTTGGGTTTTCAAATTAGGGTGGACAAGGCTACAAGTCAGGCTTTCAAATGAATTAATATCCTGTCTTGATCTTTGTCTGATTGATAAACTAGAGAGAAAGATTGCAGCCACTCCTCCTCCTCGTTGGCCTGTGATTTTGAGGATCCAGACAGCTAGGATGACTTGGGGGTGTTGATTCATTTAAACTAATGTATTCGTTCCCCTGTAACCTGGTTTCTGTAAGGCAGAATAAATCATTATGTTGCTGAGTTACTAAATAATTTACTAACAGGGACTTAGAACAAAGAAACCTAAACTTTAAAAGTCCACATTTAATCGATTTTCTCTCTGGTGCAGTTCAGGGTGTTATTCTTTCTTTGTAAATTTTTATACTTCAGTTATTGATTTTTAGTTTGTCTTTTTGTGGTCAGAGAGAGAGACACAGTCTCAATGGATATGAGGTTTTGGGGGGATGACAGGAGAAGGGATGCCAGACAGGAATGTAAGACAGCAACTCTGCTTCCCATGAGTTTCAAATACCTGAGGTCAACCATCCAAAGCAATGGACAGTGCAGAAGAGAGGTGAAGAAGAGGTCTGCTATGATGTGTGATTTAGAGACAGTGGCACCAACAAAAAGACAGGAAGTTGAGCTGTAGAAGTGGCAGAGTTGAAGATGCTCAGATTTTCATTGGGAGTGACCAGAATGAGTACATTAGCAGGGACAGCTCAGGTTGAGTGTTTTGGAGACAAAGATAGAGAGGCAAGGGTGAGATGGTTTGGATATGTGCAGAGGCAGGATATTGGATATATTGGACAAAGGATGCTGAATAAGGAGCTGCGCATGCAGAAGAAGAAGACCACAGAGAAGATTCATGGATGTAGTGAAGGAGGACATGCAGTTGGTGTGACAGAAGAGGATGTTCAAGACAGTGTGAGATGGAGGCAGATTATCTGCTGTGGTGACCCCTAAAGGGAGCACCTGAAACAAGAAGACAATTGTCTATATTTGTGCATATCTACTATAATTTTATGATCAGTTAGTATTGTTTGTTATGGCCCTGCACTGGTCAGTAGTTTCTTTTCTGTGTTCTAATACTGCTCTTCAGTTGAAGGATGGGTCAGACTTGCCTGGGCTCTACCTGCAGGCGAAGTGTCCTGTTCTCGCTCTTCAGCTGTCAAGCCTGCCTCTCATCAGATTCATCATCTACCTAGAATTTATAGACCAGCTCCAACATCCAGTCTCTGCCAGATTGTCGTCTAGTGATGAGATCGTGATCAGGGCTACTTCGGTGAACTCTAAGATCTCTCTCCGGGTATCACTCTCTGCTCGTGTAGGCCTGGCTCTCTTGTTTTCCAGTGATTCCGGTATGGAAGTAGAACCTACTCTGTTGCCAAGAATCCAGTAACCTGTCTCTGTTAAGCTGGTCTGCTTCATCTGGAAGATTCAAGTCAAATACCCTCATCACTGACTGCCTGTCCACCATCCAATGACACCATCCCTACAGAAACCTGACCTGTGACTCTTCCTGTTGTATCCTCCATGCTGCTCCCAAGTAAGAATCCTCATCTGTTACCACAAGTTACCTGTCTCCCAGAGCTGTCCTCCTCAGTAGATTGACCTGTTTTCCAGAGCCTCAGCCTGTTGCAAGTCTCTCTTGTCATTCTCAAATCAGTGCCAAAAAAACTTCTAAAATATAAACTGTCCTGTTTGGGGTCCTGCTTTAGAGTCTGTAAGTTGACTGTAAGATGGCAAAACTAACACACATTTGTGCAAAAATGCTACTCTTGTGCCTGTAATTTTACAGTTCGGTTGTGTTGAAAAATAATGGATTTCCCATGAAAACATGGAAAAATCATGTTTATTCATGGTCTGGTTTTGTGATTTTAAATAACAGGAAAACTTTGTAAAATTTATAGAATAAATTCTGTTAAATCACAGAGATTTTTTTTTACAGGGTAACTCAGCATTGTTCCATTCTTTCCACGATTTTAAATCACACTGATGATGTTTAAGCAAACCAGAGTCTCCATGCTGTTCCCGTTCGACACATGTAGGTGAAGAGGACTTCCTGCCCTTCTCACCTGCTCTGTGTGTCATGTGTCATTTGTAAAAAAAATAAATAAATAAAAAATAGACTCCGTACAATTTGAAAAATGTGGAATGGAGAGCTGCTTGTGGGACCATCCTGAAATGCATTGCTGGTGGAATTTCAAGTGCTGACTTGAGTAGGTGGTGAGTGCCAATGAGGGAATCCCCTATATTATATTCTGTGTTGTACTGTAAGGTCCTGAACTTAGAATGTAAGTGTCCCAAGATTACATGTAGTTACATTGGTGCTAAAGCTGAACTAAAAATGAATTGGAAAGTAAAGTGCCGCCATCTAGCATATCTGTGGATTTATTGAAAAAGTTGGACCACAGACAGCTGCTATTGATTGTGAGTGAGATCAGGCCTTGTGGCTCTGGTGCTCCCCACTAAGCTAGACAAACTCAAAAGCCACCCACCTATGGAGGAAAGATGAGACAGGCTCGGCTTTATGCAAATATCCGCTGGATGCGGCACAATCGACAGCCAGGCAGAAGACAATTATTACTTATAATGCCAGGATCAGGATCAATTCCAGCTCAGCTATTGGGCTGAAATGCCAGTCAGACTTCAGAGCCTGGGCAGAGAGGCATCATTAAAGCCGTTTTAACAAGTATCCAAAGATTACCAAGAAAAAAATAAGCAAGCTGCCCCTGGAACAGGCCTGATACTGCCATCTGCTTTATATCTTCTGCACCATTTAAATATCAATGCATTTTCTTCAACATCTATTTTCTTAACTACTTATCTGCTTTCCAGCTGACACGGAATGGGAACTGGGTACATCCTGGGCAGGTTGCAAGCCAACTTTTCCAACAGCAAATCATAAAAAAGGAATTGCTTCCATCCAGTACGATGGTGCACTTTCATTTATGCAGAATCTGTTATTGAATGTAGCCCAACTGCCCCTAGTTGGGCTACACTCAATAAAACATTATTCCTTATTTTTCAGTGAGTGGTGAAGTACGAAGAACAGCTAGATAGGAATGCTTATACAGTTATTAAAATAATAAGAAAATCAAAATAAATTCCTTTGTTAATGTCTTGTTATTAGTCATAAGAAAGAAGAGTTACTGGCTGAGTGGATAACACAGTGAAAAGATGGGGAACCATCTGCATGAAGAACCTGCCAATGCTGGTTTATCTTCATAGAGACACATTCTGCCCACAAACAAGAATGCCAGTGCAAGTTGTAGCAGAGAGGCTCAAATGAGATGCTGGCATGATTATGAGTGTGAGAATAAAAAGCAATGTTACTGCAAAGTGTTTCATCTTTTTTGCTTTATTGCTCTGCACGTTTTTTTCTAAATCATTTCTGTACTGATGTAACACACCCGTGTGTGGGTTTTTTTTCTTTTTCTTTTTTAAATGTAAGCTGGCTTGTTTAAACCCCAGAATTTAAAAACTGAAAATGTCCTTTGTGGTGACTTTGACCCAATGCGACCATTGGATGCTGTGAAAAAAAATTTTTCTCAGGTATTCAACTTTAACTCACAGAAGATATTTGATAGGCAAAGCATTGGTGAGGTATAATTATTCTCCAATTAGTCTGCAGGTTTAAAGGCACAGCATGTCACTATTCATTCTCTCTTGTGATTTCAAGTTTCAACACCCCTTCATCTCTTGGCAGTAACGATTGTGAGGCCCATGTAAGGCAGACAGGGCAGATGGCAGCTTTCCTTCCCGTCCAGCTACAACCGAGCTTGTGGAGGCCAGCCCGTGAAAAACATTAAGTGAGTGAATTCAGTGGTTTCTGCATGCACTTTATGTACCTGAAATGTTACAGGAAAGAAGACAGACAGATTTTTTTTTTCCTTCTGGAAATCACGAGAACACCACAAACTGTGTGTGACTTACTTCCACACTCTGTATATAAAAGACGTAGTTATTCACACGCTGTCACTCAGTGATTTGTGGAGTACCTTTTCAGTGCCTTGAATATAGTATTTTGACTGTCTCCATCTTGGTTACTGGAGCTGAGTATAACATATGGATGAGAGGGTGGAGCTGGACACCAGCAATGGCTGTTTAGCTTGGTTGACAATGTGTCTGCAAGTACCTGTTATAATATGCAATTTTTGGCAATAAAAAAAGGCAAAGTAAAACGTGTACATGACAAAAAAAAAACCCAAACAAAAACAAACAAACAGCCCCACTTGCCACCTTAATGTCTGTGCCATAACAGAAGGCAGGGCTGCACCTACAGTTACACCTTTAATGTGAGAACAGAGGGAAACATATAACAGCGCACAAAGGGAACTGGATCTTTCTCCAGCCTGTAATTGTGCAGAGACTAATGTTTCAACACTGATTCGGATGCATTTTACAGAAAGGTTTTGCACTTTGAAAGAAGAAGTCAAGCTACATTTTAATTTGTAGCAATCTGTAAGAATCTTCAAAAAGCAATTACACAGTGGAGAAATGACACGGAAAAGTTCAGCTCTGCTAACTTTGGCTTGAGATTTGTGTCTAAAGTAGACCTATTATTGTTTCCTTATTTTCTGTGATGTACATACTGTTTCATTGGTAGATATTCATATACACTGATACTATATATAAAAATGGTTTTAAAAAATTACGTGAGCACACAGCACTGTGAAAAAGTATTTGCCCACTTCAGATTTATTTTTTTAAAATATTTGTCACTTAAATGTTTCAGATCATCAAATGAATTTTAATATTAGACAAAGATAACCCAAGTAAATACAAACTGCAGTTTTTAAATGATAATTTAATTAATTAAGTAGAGAGAGCTTTCCAGACCTACCTGCCCTGTGTGAAAAAGTAACTGCCATAAATCTAATAACTGGTTGTGTCCCCCTTGGCAACAAGAACTGCACTCAGGTGTTTGTGATAACTAACAATGAGTCTTTCACATCACTGTGAAGGAATTCTGGCCCACTCTACTTTGTTTTAATTCAGCAACATTGGCAGTTTTTCAAGCATAAATGAACTGTTTAAGGTCACGCCAAAGCATCTCAATCTGATTTAAGTTCAGACTTTGATTAGGCCACTCCAGAACCTTGATTTTGACTTTTTTGAGCCAGGTGGACTTGCTGGTGTGTTTCCGATCATTGTCCTGCTGCATAAGCCAAGAGTGCCTGGGTATGATTAGTGAAATTGAATTATTTCTTCACATCAGGCCAGGTGGGTCTGGATAGCTTTTTTCCCCATTAATAAATTAAGTAATAATTTAAAAACTCCAGGTTGCATTTACTCAGGTTATCTGTTTGATAAACATTTGTCACAAGTGTGACAAACATGGAAAAATCTAAGACATCAGGAAGGGGGCAAATACTTTTCACAACGCTGTATGTAAGTAATACCTACAAGCCAAAAGCTTCTGCTTTAGATGGCTCAAAATGCTGACTTTCAGACATTTTTTTTTCTTCTGGGGTCCATATGATGCCAAAGAATGTTCAATATCACTAATATTTTCATCTCAGGCTCACAGCTTTGCTTTAGAGCACAGAAGCTCCACCGACCTGCTGTTCAAATCTTCTGTTCGTGAGTCAGCCAATCAGATAAAAGCTGTCTTAAAAGGAAAAGAGCTGAAATGGCTCCTTTCAGATAAAGGATGAACTGAGTGGCTACACCACGCCCCTATGTAAGGTATATAAGAATTACTTTGACCTGTGAGACATCTAGCTGAGTCCAGTAATAAAAACATGAAGATAGAAATGAGCAGAATAGGTTTCTTTTGAGACTATTATTATCCCCACCCACCCCACCCCACCCCCACCCCCACCACACACACACACACACACACACACACACACACACACACACACACACATACACACACAAACAAACAGCAAAGGCAGATGTCTAAATCAGAAGATATTTATGTATAAAGTATTCTATCCAAACTGATCATCATACTGTGACCAGTATGGTGCTGTTTGAATGTTTCAGCTGATGAAGTCTTCTGCGTACCTGACAGGGTTTAGCTCTGTGTAACTACCTGATGTGCCCCAGATGCATACCTAATGTGCACATTCATTTTCTAACAGTTTGTCTAAAAATACCTTTCTAGTATAATAGTTAGAAGTCAGAAGTCAATCATCTATGACATACGCTTCAGTAAATCAAATTTTAGTGAAATATATTATTAATATATAACGACAATGTAACAAGACAAATATGTTAAAAAACTTTCAGCACTTCAGCTGTGGTGCAGATGCTTTATGTATCAATTATTCTATACACATAACTCATTTTGCTATTGGCTTTGGTTTGATTCAGTGTAACGGTTCTCTTGTAGGCTGTGTTGAATATATTGGTGAGTCAATAATTGATTCAACATCCATCAGAAGGCTGCATTTCATGTCAGTGGTTGTTCCCACTGAGCTAATCCTGTGAAAAGGTAAAACAGAAATGGGACTGCTAGAGTTAAATATAGAGAACAATTTCTGAGTTCATTTTAATTAAGAAATGAAAAGATACAAGCAGTTAGAGAAAGTCAGGATTTGACAGTGCTTTCTTTTAGCATACCTCAAGGTAAGTATTCCATTAAGCTTTAGATGCTTTCCACAGTGGAAATGGCCTTAGCAGCGTCCATGAAAAACAGCAAACCTGCTTTCTACAAAACATTTGCAGTGTAATAAAAAAATCACACACACACACACACACACACACACTGATACTTTTCATTAATGTTAGCTGGTCCTCTTTAGCTTGCTTCAAGTCCCATGTTAATCAGCTGTGGAAACAAATCCATACTGTTCAATTTATATTTGTGCTGTTTGAAAGGTCTAGCTGCAGTGGAAACTAGATGTATAATGTTAAAGCTTGAGCTCAACCCACACACTGATATTCATGTTGGCTGACTGTTGAAGTATAGAGAATTAGAAGAAAGAAATGCAGGGAGAAAAAAAAACAAGTCTCACATGAATCATTTTATAGCAAAAAGAGCAAGATCTGATGCAAATGCATGAGGAAGATAGGGGAAAGGTAGATGTGAAATGCTTCAGTGGGATAGAGATTTCAGTTCAGACTTAGAGATAGGAAGGAACTATGTAGTCCTGTCAGGGGTGGGGAGGTCACTGCGCTACTGGGAACACAAGGAAAAGAGAGCTGAGGTGTTGAATTCACTATGAGGAAGTGTAGAGCCGGTGAGCAGGGCTGAAATGGAAGAATTTAGTGTGGATTAAAATGAGACAGGCTGCAGCCTTCTGTATGAGTTGTAGAGGCTGGAGAAAGGTCGGATGGGAGCCCAGCCAGAAGGGAATTGCCGTCATGCACACAAGCACTGGCTGCACTGTGTGTGAGTTCACACCAAGATTATTGCTAGTCTGAGCAGAAGACAGTGTTGACTTGTCAGTGAAGCTAGGGGCTTCTACAAAAGGGATTTGAAAGGAAAAAAATGTGGTGGATTGATGTGTCTGACAGATATCCAACTGCAGATATTCACCAGGCAGAGGTGCCAATCTTAAGATGTGTCTTCATAGGAGAAAAGAAGAATGTCATGTTGTCAGCATTAAAGGTGACATATTTAGTTTTGCCGTCATTTCTCTGTCATGTACTGTTACAATTTTAGATGTTCAGATTAAATGTGAAATGATTTGAAATAATGGGGAAAACATATTTGAAGTAATCTGTGTTTGGGCTTCAGACAGCTCACATCACTCAGTTGTGACATTTTTTCTACTTTTGACACCAGATGACATCACTTTATTATAAATGTCTTCATCCTGCTCCAGGCACAACACACTTATGAAGTAAGACTATGATCATCTTGATATTCTTCCAAAATGTAATGTCCTTAGAATATTGCAGGAAGATATTATACTGCCATTTACTGATAACATAACATGTTAGCAGCTTCATTTCACACATGGACACCCATAATATGGGCATGTTATATACAATATATGTTTACAATTTGATCATACAATAAACAGCATAATATCTACCAGAGACCTCTGCAGTAGTAATTCTGTTGCTACAGACGTTCCTGCTGTCAACACTCATAAGCACTCAAAAAGAGTTGAAAATTCTGTGTACATAAAACAGAATTTAAATGATTTACAAATCATTTCTTTTCTTTTTTCCTTTCCTTTTTTATTATTTGTTTTTCATGACATTTCATGCAATGTCCAAACTTTCTTGGAAACAAGACTGTGGTTATGTTTGAGACATCTACACCAACAAGAGGATGAGCAGTGCCCATGAGCCCATACTGCTGCAGGCTTTCTCAAATCTTGCAAATCAAAAGAAACTGGGCTTTAGAAGTCCACAGGTAATATTGGCTCTTTCAGGCTCAACTGAGGAAGATGTGTAAGGAGTCATAGATTTGAAAAGTACAGAGCTGAAGGTGTGCTTACTAATTCCCTTTTGCAGCTTCATATGATAGTCAGGTCAAGGAGAAGATGAACTTGAGTGGATTCTACAGCCCTGGGAAAATATGAGAAAGCATAGACACTGATGAGGGCAGATTAGGAAATCAATCAAAAGAGATTCTTTGTAAAGCAAACATGACAAGGAATATTTGAGGTTAATATTCAAAGCAAAAAGAGCCTCGGCTGAGATCATTTCTGCAAGACAGACCTCTCTTACATTATCATCAGACCTGTGAGACTGTTGAGAAGGAGGTCCACCTCTGAAAGGAATAGATGGGGGGGCTAGGGGGAAGAGTAATATACTCAGTTCCTCAAAGTAGAAACAAGCTTGAGTGATTACACTTACTGTGCACACATTCATTAGGATCCAGTTTTATTTATATATCACCAAATCACAACAAATCAAAACAAGTATTACAGAGAAAACTCAACAGTCAAAATGACCCCCTGTGAGCAAGCATTTAGCGACAGTGGGAAGGAAAAACTTCCTTTTAACAGGAAGAAACCTCCAGCAGAGCCAGGCTCAGGGAGGGGCGGTCATCTGCCACAATCAGTTGGGGCTGAAGGGAGAGAAACAGGACAAAAGACATGCTGTGGAAGAGAGCCAGAGATTAATAATAACTAATGATTAAATGGAGAGTGAAGTATAACCAGAGTAAAAAGAGAAAAGTGAAAAGAAACACTCATCATCCCATGATGGTTCCTGTTCTTTCTCCTCTTCTTTCTCAGGTTTGTGCTGCCTGAGGTATTCACTAAGTACATGATCAGAGTATGGTCATCTTCCTGATGCACTCATGCATCTTTGTTGTTTCATCCAGGATAGTGGTTCTGACACTCACTAGCCCTCATGTGTATATATATATATATATATATATATATATATATATATATGTGTAGGTGTATGTGTGTATATATATATATATATAATGCAATATATATACATATGTAAGAGAGGTCTAACCCTAACCCACTATTCTGGCATGTCAATTCTTAAAATTCAGGAGAGAGGAATGAGGAGGCTTGCTAGGGAACAGAGGATGCACAGGTGATTTAATCCTTTGTATGTTGATCAGCTGCATGATTAAACACTTCATTAAATGTACTAAATATATGAAGTGTTACAGATCTCATCTGACATTTGAGATCATAAAATACAGCATTAAGCTGTAACAGTGGACAAATAATACAGCTATGCCAAATGTCATACATGACTGATATGATGTCTCGTTTTGTAAAATCCCTGCTGCCTTGTCTGTTATCTCCTTGTGTCTCTTCCTCGCCGTGACTGCTCGCATCTGTGGCGGCAGGGACTAATACATGAGGAGAGGAGTTCAGGAGCGGAACTGAGGCTGTACAAGCTGAGAAATGAGAAGAAGGCTAGTTCTCTTATGCTGTCACTAATGAGGCAATTCAACATGCCCAAATAATCACAATACAAATGTGCCAAACATAATGGTGCCATGAAAGGAGGGGAACATAAAATGCTGTAATTTTCTTCTTGATACACAAAAATGTCCATAAATTGCGTTTCATAAAATTTTACTAGTGCATTGTGTTTACAAAATGAAAAATATGAAACACGGGGGCAAATAAAGAACATATTAAAAAAATGGAGGGCAATGATAAGTATTTGAGCTCCAGATGATGTTTAAAGTGATTTTCCATCATCTCAAACTGAGCTGAATGCTGATGGAAAAGATGGAGCGGATGGGCAGTGATCATCTGAAGGGCTGGACGAGGTCAAGAGAGGACCTGCTTTCCCTCACAGTAGAATGAGATTTCAAAAGATAAGAGTGGAAGCGGAAAGAAAAAGAATGGCACTGAAACATTTTGAATCACTGAGGTCAGAGGAGGATATAAGGATGGAGGAGAAGAACCCCAGATGTGAAGCATACATGATATTTTGCCATCTAAGAGCACTGCACAGAGTGCATGGATAAAGAAGGAGAAGCTAAGAGCAAGATGGAGGCAAGTTTCCACAGAAACACTTGTTTTTTGTGCTGGATTTTTAGCTGAGGCAAGCTTTTTTTTTTTTTTTTTTTGCCTCTTTCTGACAGCAGCTGGGAGGCTTTTACAATTAATTTTGCAAGGTTTTCAGACAGCCAAGCTTCAGGAAGGAAATCATGACAGTGAAGGTCAAAAGAAGAACAGAGGACAGCTAATGAAGGAGGAGTGCAGTGTGTGGAGGAGTTCTGCTGCCTGCAGATTCTGCTAAGAAGTAGCGGTGTGAAATGAAGCCAGATTAAAATTGCAAGTGGAGACAGGGAGTGTTGGCAAATGGCTGAATACAATTTCAGTAGAAAGAAGATGATGTTTGTAACATTAATAGAGTTATACAATGATGAAAATCAGACGTTGTTGTTGAGATAAGATGTTCAGTGATGTTGAAGTATAGCGAATCAAGGTGTATTATACTTCTTTATTATTTATGTTAAAGTCACATCGGGCTATGCCTGCCACTGGTAACCATGCTACCTGCCTCATGCAGAGAAGGAAACTCTGTCAAAAACCTGAAAGGCTTCAGGAGTAAACCTTGAGGAAAGATCTCGAGTTGGAGTCCCATAGGCAGTTCGTGGTTGTATGCAATCTTGCTCTGGTAACCCCTGTGATGAAACTGGTCCCAAGCTGTATATTGATTTTATATTGACTAATATCAATATAAAGAAGCTCATCCCCCCCGCCCCCCGCATGCTGCTGCAGATGGTTCAGTCCATTTGTCTGGGCTCCTCATTTCAACCAGCTCCACCCTTAACCTCCTCTTTTATTAATCCAGGAGGGCTGGAGTAGCAGATAGTTAACTCAAGAAAAAAAAAGAGAAAAGTGACTGTTGCAATTTATAGAAATCAAATAGCATCAGACACACCTGTATGTCTGATTTCTGTGAGTGTAGGGGCTGGATGTTCTATTACTAAAGTGTGATTACAATTATGTGCTTGCAAATACACAACATGCACAAAATGTAATTGTTCAAACTAAAGCTGACTAATCCAAGTCTATCCTCTGGAGAAAAAAGGGTCTTTCCAATGAGTTGCTTTTCAGCCATATTCACACATCAAAGTCATATCACTTCACCTTAAGGTGACTGCTTGTTGTGATTTGGCGCCATATAAACACAATTAAATCAAATTGAATTTGTGATATTTGTATATCCAAAGGTGATGCTGGTTTCTCAGAAATTCCACAAATGATCAAATTCAATTTATTTTGTTTGTACAGGGTCAGTTCATTATGATGTGCTACCAGCACAGAGGCTGCACATAGTAACTGACTGTGTTCAAATGTTGCTTGTTTATGGAACTACTGAAAAACTGAAACCATATTTTCAAACTGGAAAACACAATTACAAAATCCACCATTCTGACATGTGACATTGGCTTTACTCTTGACAGTGCTGATCCTAAAGCTCTTCTTGCTGAATCATGTGAAATACTCAAACACTCCATTAAAGGCGGACACTAATCCAAACCAAAACCTAAATATTTATTATGCATCTATGCACATATTTATACTGTGTTTTTAGCAACAGCAAAAACATTTGCATATGAAAAAAATGTGTCCCAAATACTTTTAGGAAACCAGGGATTCCAAGATTGTAAAGTGGCTTCTTCAAATTAAGACTTAACACTGATTTTTATGTGAAAAAGAGGAATGGCAATGTTGCGGAAGAGAGGATCAGAATTACAGGATAGAGCAGAGACTGAGACATTGTGCTACAGAGAGACAGCAGCAAGTGTTTCTGTCTTGTCTGAGGTGATCAATGCCTATGAGACAGCACAGAAAGGCAGAGACGAGGCAGATGAGCTCTGCCGTCTGGACTGCTGATTGACAGCTCTGCCATCCTGTCTCTGCAATGGTCGGAGCAAAAGTGAGCTGACCTTAAGGGCCGAATAAGGTTAAATCAACTGCAGTGTTGGGGACATATGGCCCTGTGTCTCTGAACAAGCAAGCAGGGGGTGGGAGGAGAGATAGATGAGAATAGTGAAAGGGAAAATATAATAAAAGCAAACAGGCAGACTGCCGTGGATTTACTCTGTCTTTCCTCAACAGACTCCTGTGGATAAGCGCCCATGTTTTTTTGTGCAGCTGTCCGTGCAAAGAGAACAAGTTGCACAAGTCTGTAGCTCAACAGTAGCTGTAACCACAGGAGGAAAGGCTGAGATCAAGCAATATTAATGCTGATTGGAATAATAACAGTGGTGCTGGGCTCAGTGGGGGAGGCACTGTCGCGCTTTATAAAGTGGATGTGAGACAAACCTCCAGCAAAGCACCTGACAACTGAGGGTAACAGCAAGCTAACGGCTTACTACAGCTTTTTCCCACTAGACAACGTACCAAGCACACAGCACAGCAGTTTGAAGTCAGTGAAATTCTATTTACATAACGTGTTTAATTTGCAGGCAGATCAGTGTGCCTTACAATCCAGTGCATACAGACAGGTGCATCAGAATATATTTATTTGACTATATAAACAAACACCACAAATAAGAACACATCCTCTACAAGACTCTGATAAACTGCACATAGGTAGGGTGTAGCTTAGATCATGCCAATAGTCAGACTCCAGCATTTGTCTAAATCCATCTCTTACACAAAGTAGGATTAAAAAAATAGATAAACCAGCTCTGTCAAATCATTCAGCTCCATCCAGTCCATCATAATTCTTTTGCCTTCTGGATGAAAGTTGCTATTACATTTAATGGAAAAATTCTTCAAGAAGTGTGACATTACATATATCTTCAAGTGACATCAGATGTCATTGCGCTGCATACTATACTTCATAAAGTGGGAGGCCTCAGTGAGTCTGCTAGCTTGACTGACACTGGAGCAACTCAACTCTTGCCTAAGGACACTTTGGCATGCAGACTGGAGCAGCCGGGGTTCAAACCACCAACCTTCTAATTAGTAGATGAACACATACAGTAACTGTGTGTAAACACAGTGTCATCAGTCCAGATGCTACCACATAACTTTGTGATATTTAAGAATTACAACAATTGAGACAGGGTGATGGCAATGATAGCAGTCAGTTGTGTCATTCCTTGTATTTCTCCCCTTTGCCACGTCAAAGACCAGAGTTGACACTATTGATTGAAGATCATCTGCACACACGTCAGGCCGCTTCAAAATATAACTGCAACTGAATCTAAACAATGACTAACATTTAAGCAGCACTGCACACCCAGCTGTCAAAGGTTTAGTAAAGTAACGTGAGTACTGCAAAGTTTTATAGGGTCTAGTTAAAATCACACAAGTATCACACCACATCTGGCATATATATATATATATATATATATATATATATATATATATAGTCCCATTTTATATATCAGTTATTGTCACTTATCAGTAATTTGCCAATAAATGGATGTCACTGAGATGTGAATGGTGAAACTGACCTGCAAGTATTTTTGACAAATTATTTCTTGTTTTTATTTTTGTTTTGTTTTTTAGAATTCATCAGCAGCTGTACTGGAATATTTCCTTGGATTTATTTTAATGCCACTTTCTTGGCTTAATCCTGACAAGGAGACAAACCTCAGTGTTTTACATCCTCCGTGCAACAATTCCAGAGAGACAGAGAGAGCAGCGACCACTCATCAAGACCAGCCAGAAATCAATCCATCTACAGCTGTGGTTGAGCAGAGCAAGATAATAAAGAACAGACAAAATAATAAATACCTCAATTTCATGTAGATAGTGAACAGAGACCTGTGGCAGACAGAGTTCACATCCCTGAGCTGTCCTGTGCCCTGTCCTGCAGAACTGATAAATCCAACTGCGCAATTTCCAGAAACAATACACACAATCAGACAGTTTCCATTCTTTGAAAAATGCTGGGGCACGTATGATCTGTCAGATAGAGTACAAGGAAATGACCATGTTTAACTTCCTGACACCATGCATCCTCATTAGGTTTTGGCTTTCCTGCATCTTATACTTAATTCGGCTCAATAAAGTGTTTTACACTTTGTTAAACAATCATCACTTTATTATGCTGGAAAATAAACCCAATGTTCTCATTTTTTAAAAAAAATTACTCTCTGTTCAAAGCTGATACTTAGTTTTTACACTTCTCAGGTTCAATTAATCCCAAATAGCTCAAAGAAATTAAAAGTGCAAACAGCTAACAAGAGTTCAAGTCTTAGGAGGATAATCTGTAGTGAGTTGTGCAACTAATACTCATGAAAGTGGTCAGTTTCTTTTAAGAATCTTAATTTTCCCTCAGTTTTACTCACCATTTTATTTCAATGCAATTCAGTTCAGTTTAATTCAATTCAATTTTATTTATATGCAACCAAATCACAACAAACATTTGCTTCAAGGTGCTTTATTATTGTAAGGTAAAGCCCATACAACTGGACAGAGAAAACCCAACAATCAAATGACCCCCTGTTAGCAAGCACTTGGCAACAGTGGGAAGGAAAATCTCCCTTTTAACAGGAAGAAACCTCCAGCAGAACCAGGCTCAGGGAGGGGCAGTCATCTGCTGTGACCAGTTGGGGGTGAGGGGAGGGAGACAGGACAAAAAACATGCTGTGGAAGAGAGCCAGAGATTAATAATAACTAATGATTAAATACAGAGGGTGTATGAATACACAGAGAGTAAAAAGAGGTGACACAGCAGTTTTCAGTGGGAGAAACATTTCATCACTCATCCAAGTAACTCGTCAGTCTCTTCAGGCTCAGACTGAAGAGACTGATGATGTTCTAAGCTCTCTAGTGGCCAAAACTGGTTTAATTGACCTGGTCTGTATGTTCAAATTCATTCAGTATGGCTGTAGTGGATTGATCTATTCTCAATAACCTGCAATCCTGTTCATATTATATAAACACAACATAATGCAAAAATGAAAGAAAACATTCATTTGTGTCAGTAACTTTATAAGTGCTGAGGACGTCTCTGTTGCATGAAGTCCAGGTTGCTGGTTTTCCTGTGGGAGTGCCTCGTGCCAAAAAGCTGGCTCAAAGTGCTGAGAGGTCATCATCTGTCGAACATCGTGCAGAACAGCTGCGGGTGTGTCCTCATCTCCCAGAGGAGTCCAAGTTGTTGGTACAAATAAAAACCTACACACACCAATCAGTTTAAAACATAAATTATCAACCAAAATATCAGTAGTGATTTAATAATTTCACTTTATGAGCTCTGACAATGATTTCCGCATCATTTCCTGCATGCGTCACAGCATTCAGATTCTTTATGGGCACAGACCATACAGAGAAAATTAATAATAAAGTTTGCTTTTCATTATGTATATTTTGTTATCTCACCCACCCATAGGTGGAGGGAAATCATGTTTTTGGTCTGTCTGTTTGCAGGATAACTTGGAAAATTATGAACGGATTTTGATGAAAACTTCTGGAGTTGTTGGAGGTGGTCCACGGAACAATCGCTTAAATTTTGGTGGTGATCTGGATGGTGATCTGGAGCCAGTATTTTGTAAAAGGATTCTTCACATATTTGTAACCTTATGAGGGTAAGTCAGAATCCTCTATAAATAATTAGGGTGCAACATGACTTTAAGTTCTGTCATACAGCAAAGTTTGTTCATGATTGAAGGAGGATTCCAGATCCAGAATGCTGAGAAGATCAAAAGATAATTCAATCCTGTAGAGTAAGAAATAAAGCCACTGACATGCAACTAACACCAAAATATAGCTGTACATGATTGGAGCTAATCTAGAAACTACATTAATAAATACAGCGATCATGTAAAAAATATTTCATTTCAGAATGAGTGTGTGCAATGGTGTAATTAAATAAAATGATAGTGTCATCTCTAGTCTTTGCCTTCACATAGGGCAGTAATAGGGAATGAGAGACCACCAATGAGAGAATCACTCTGTCTCAAGACTTTTAACTTTTAAGCATCATAAAGTTTCTTAAAGACATTTAACCTTCTTCAGTTCTCAAATTAAAAAGTGGAGAGACCCATGTATTTAAACCCCAGTGGGCGTAGTCCCTTGGAGGTGGTTGTGACCCACTAGTGTTCATGTGCATAATCACATGCACCAAGGTGTGAAAGGAGGCGTGGGTCATTACAATCAGAGGTTTCAGGTGAAACCAATTTGGGACTTCACCCCACTCTATCAAGTGAGCTATTGAGATCATATAAAGAAGGATGTGAATGGGGGTTGAGGCCCTGGGGAGGGACCTCAGGTACAAATTGTAGACTGGGGAAAGTTGGTGACATAGTCCACCTCCTCTGTTCAGCGATGCTTCTTTTACTCCTCTTTCAAACCATTTGTCTTTCTGATCCCAAATGTGTGGCATCCTTGGAAAAGTGACCTTTGACCTTTAGATGCAGATGTACAGCTGAGTCTTGCCCTGTCATGGCTCTTCCATGTTGTAGGAAGTCACAGTTTTTCTTCAGTGAAACACAGCTCTTGAGTATCCTCACTAATGTAAAATATTAGATATTTTATATTATGGCACACTGTAACCTTGAACACATCCGCACTTGCATCCCTGCTTTGTGATGCATGTGAGGTCTTGCTTTGCTGTGCATTGTTGGTGGCAGGAACTTGGTGCTGCAGTGCAAGGATGCCAACCATGCTTGACTGGTTAGTGAGTCATGGCGGGTCATTATGCGCTTCAACTAACCTAACCTGCAGGGCCAAATGCATGCGGACCACCCCATGATTTGCGTTCTGGTGATATTGGGAGCCCAAGAAGCATGGATTTGATTATACTTTGGTGTTTTCTTAAATGTCCTTGATGGGTCATTTTGTCCCGCACCCCAAACTCACTGTAGCGAGCCGCAGCGTGCCTAATGCTTTCTTGGAGAAAAGGTTGTACTTCAGTACAGAGTGCACTGTGAATCTGGAGCTCGGTGTCAGGAGATGGGCTTTGCATGGTTTTTAAGGTCCTCCTTATGTGCAGGACAGGCTGTGGACTGCTGGACACGACCCTCCCGTTTGCAGTTGGAAGAGCTGTGACGCGTCTACATCACCAATGCAAATGAAACTGACTACCCCTCCTTCTTGTTCCCATCACCTCATCTCTCTCTCTCTCTCTCTCACACACACACACAGAGACACACACACACACACACACACACAGACGCGCACACACACACGTACTGCCTGCGCTTTATATCGCCGTGCCAGCCTTTCAGAGCGACGGAAAGCAGCATTGGCTGGCTGAGAGAAAGAGAGGGAGAGGGAGTGAGAGAGCGAGCTTATATAACAGCTCTGGGAAATGCTGGAGAGCTGAGGACACCCTCAGTGCACAATAAAGCGGGGAAAACAGCGATCTTAACGGCAATAAACTGATAAGTGATCGCGCAATGGAAGGATGCCGTGCCGCTCCAGCGCTGAAGGTAAGCCATCCGCTCCAACATTCTCTACTGTAAATGGTGGAGACACGGTGAGGGGGTTTTAAGATGGAAGACCTCGGCTTTTTAAATAGGTGATGCGTGTTTACTCTCGCTTGTGATTCATTTGTATTTCAACCTTCAACCATCCATTCCACTAAATTGATTCAGACACGCGTCTTTGTTTCTCGCTTAGAATACGCAACCACGAGTTATTTTAGGGGTAAAGACGTGGAGTTGAACATAACTTGGGCACTCGGACATGATCGGAGACTGTTCATTGAGCAAACTGTTGCTTCTATCATCGTGAGCATCACCGCACCCCTACTTTTTTTTGGGGGGGGGGGGTGCAGTGTGTCTTGGAAGGCCTGAGATGAAAAGTAGAGCTGAAGGGCATGACGGTGTGTGACGGCCACCGAGACAACGAGGCATTAATGGATCTCATCGGATGTTCACTTCACAGCTTCCCTCTTCAGTCAAAGTGTCAGGCTTCAGAGAACACTGAACATCAGGGTGTTTTACAGCCTAAATATTCAGCGATCCTCAACATCTCATCTTTGCATGTTTTTTTTTTCACTCATCACTTATTCATCTCTCCACGGATGAGGCAAGAGTTTGTCTGCACACTGCTATGATAATCCCCATTTCATAAGCACCCATAATGCCCTCTCCAGACAGTTTTTATCACATGATTATTTTTTTCAGCGAGATAGTTGAGATTTAGATGGCAAAGCTGGGAGATAACCCAGGCAAAATTTCATTGTTGCTTGAGAATCCACTTTAAAAGCCACAAGGGTTTGGTGTCATTTATGTATCCGGAACTGCAACTTTGGGCAGAGATTTGGTATAAAAACGAATGACAGGAATGAAAGCAGTGGAGCAGCACCAAGGGATGTGCTGCAAGATGCCGCAAGACAGAAACACAAACACATATGTCAACATAAGATGTGAATCTAATTCACCAGTCATGCACATCCTTTTCCCTTCATTGTGGTGACATATAGAGAAACGCACTTGCATTAAATCTATCTGTTGCTTTTTTTTCTGTTTTGTCTCTCAGCTTACCCCCAAGGATTCCCATAGTCCCTGACCACAGACTTGGATATTAAATCTCTCTTGTGTGACACATCTGTTGTTCCACTGCTGATATCAGACCCTGTGCCTAAAAAAGTACCTAGACAATGTATGCACCTCTGCCAGATGCTGCAGGTCTTTTCAACATTATGAAGTTCTAAGTAGGTTACAGATCTACTCTCTCCTTATTCCTCAAATGACCTTCCACTGAGGTGCGAGACAGTAAACAGCATAGGAATGGTGGCACCCTTCTACAAGCTGCACTGCCTCTTGAAGCGGGCTCAGATGCTGCTGCTCTGCCTGGGCATTGCGTATCTGATGGCAGGCAGCATCCTGCTTCTACAGCGCTCCAACATCAGAATGGCTCAGCCAAACCTGGCCAGCCTGCCGCCCCTGCTGTCCCTCTCAGCACCTCCTACTGCCCTCAGGACTGCAGGCCTGGGCATGAGGGCACGCTCCAGATGGGTCGCCATTCAGGCTGCTTCTGGAGGGGGAGCCAAGGCGGGGCGACACTGGCCTGCTTCCCGAGGCCTGGGGGTCAAACACTTGCATCGTCGCTGGTTTCATAATCTGCTGCCAGAGAGTCCAGAGCAAAGAGTCTCCATTCAAAGAAGCAGCAGACACAAAGGTAAATAACTACACAGACATAGTTAGATTTGCCTCCACACTGAGCTGACACTGTCCTGCCTCCTATCATGTGTAACTTCATAAGCTTCACTGCAGCTTTCCATATAGCTAACTAGCCAGCAGGCAGAGCAAGTACAGCAAGGGGTGTTAATATAAACTGGTCACCAATGGCCACTGCATTGCCCTATTTACATGAATTAGAGTGCCAGTAAAGTGTTAATGCCATCAAAGTGCATCATGTGAATGCACAATGAAATGACTGATTTTTTACCACAGAAAATAATCAAGTCCAAATATTTCTGCTGAGAATATAAAGCTGTGATTTAACCAATTAACAAGCTTGTTGTTTTGTAAAACACAGGACCTCTGATATATCTTCCCAGAGACATGTTATCTCACAGACTTGCAGCTGTATGGCCTTCTCACAAAAGACAGTGTGGTTCTTTACCAATTATTCACTGCCCTTGTTTGTCTGTGGCCAAGTTTGTGCACCTCTTCGGTCGTCAAATTAAAACCAGTATCACAAAGTCCACAACAGCACTCATGCTATCTGGGAAAAAAAGCAGCAGCACAGAGGATAACTGACAGAAATATCTGATTATGTGTGGACTGAGATAATGGATCTTCTAGCAAATGACATATAAAGGAGAAAATATGCAAGTTTGTTTTTTATATTATGGCTTACTATTTTCTTTTTTGTTCAGGCGGCCAGGGGCTGAGGAAATACACTCTCTCTGCACAGGACTCACATAGTGCACTCTTAACAAGCTTCATATGACATTTATGAACAGATAATCATGACCTTAGAACATTTAGAAGAGCTTCATTATACATTTATATAACATTTTACATTTGGGTGCTTCAGATCTTGTAGATGAAAGATAGAGCTCACTGATCCTCTCGAAATCAGAGGAGGAACAAAGGCAGGCAAGCACTAAAGTAGCTTCCAGAAAATAAATTAGTAATTATGAAGAGAAAAAACGATATAATTTCTTACTTGCACTCTCTGCTAAGGAGCCTTCACCATTACTTGAGTACTTTGAGATATCCATGGAGATTTACTCTATTGTTTAACAGTGCCTGTCAGCGCCTTTGCCATTTTGCTGAAATGATAAATACATTGGAATTACCTTTGGTGGAACATTTTGTTCTTTCAGCCTATTCTTGAAAAGCATCCTACAAAAGCGCTTAATCCTTTTTTTTAAAAAGACACTACATGACCATTCAGTCACTAAGTAGGGTAATACAGATGAAAAATGTTTGAGGCAAGAAAGAGATGAGTTTCAGTAGCAGCCATGTGGCAAAGGTTCTTTTTTAAAAGTATTACCCAGGACACAATTCAATTACTCTAGTCTATTGTGCCACATGCCCCGGGAAAGTAGCTGTGTTGAAGGTCTTAGTAAAAAGTATTTGTGATATCATTCCTAAACCAAGTATCCAAGTATGTGCATTATCCTGTCTCTCTCCCCTCAGCCCCAACAAATGTGGCAAATGACTGCCCCTCCCTGGGCCTGGTTCTGCCGAAGGTTTCTCCCTGTTCAAAGGGAGTTTTTCCTCCCTACTGTCGCCAAGTGCTTGCTCATTGGGGGTTGTTTTGACTGCTGAGTTTTCTCTGTATTATTGTAGGGTCTTTACCTTACAATATAAAGTGCCTTGAGGTGACTGTTTGTTGCGATTTGGTGCTATGTAAATAAAATTGAATTGAATTGAATTACAGAGATCTTAACTGAAATGTAATACATCTCTGGCGGTAACTTGTACCAGTTCTAATCAGTGCTGTTTAATCAGTTTTGCGTTTTAGTGTTTTATAAATAACATTAACAATTGAATTGAATTGGATTGAACTGAATTGTCTCAGGATATCAGTCAGTAATGAAGCAGTTTATCAAGTTCACAAAATGTATTTGAAATGCAGATCAGATGCATTCTCAGGTTTCTTTTTTGTTTGTTTTTGTTTCGTTTAGCTTTTTGAGTAAATACATCATGGCCATGACTAATACATTTTAGCATAGCATAAAAATTAGAAGCTGTTGGGTCTGGTCACCAGCTTCCAGCTGCTATTGCTGGACTTTGAAGGAAGAAATAACTCACTGAACCTCTGGTGGCCTTATTCCAGGAAGTCACTGCCCCTGGTCAAAAAGTATTTCTATAGATACCACCCCTCAAAAATCACAAAATTGTTTAATTTTTGTCTTAAACAAACAAAATCCATCATAAAATGGCTTCACACTGCGATTCCCATCAGTGTGTACTTATACCACGCATCAGCCCAGAGACGGACAGGCAGATAGTAAGCATCTCAAAGGGTGCATTCTGCCATGATGGCAGATTCACACACAGAATCATAAGGTGAAAAAATGCTTTTGTTGCTGCAACTTAAGAAGTACTGATAGGTGCCCTTCTTACTCCAAAAGAGAACCAAAGTAGCCATCTCCCTGCTAGCTGCTTTTATGCTAAGGTAAGCAGAGTCTGCGCTCTATAACATAATTTTTAGTGTAAGATAAAAGAAGCATCAATATTCTCATCTAAAGCTCTAAAAAAGAAAATAGGTTAATATCCATTATAATATCCACCATGTTGCCCCACCATCTTGAATACAGTGGCTTAGATGCACACATGCATAGTATGCCACAGGCGGAGGAAAAGAGAATCATACCCATGTTTCATCATCTGAGAACTGTCCCCATTCACCAAAGATGCAAAAACATGAAAGAAGGAGACAATTCTACCAGTTTATTCACTAAGAGTCCAACAATGTTTGATCCACTTCAATCAAAGTTCACTAACAGTGGCAAAAACAGCAGCACTTACCAACAGAAAAGTTCAGGATATCCTCAGCAGCTCCCCTCAGTATCGCTGTCATCGGTCAGGGGTGAGCTTCACTGACACATTGATCCATATTGGACTCCTTTCACAAAGTTTTACAGCTTCCTCCACAGTAAATAGATGTGGATGCTTCTCATCCGGCATATTGACAACAGAGGTAAACAGTGGACTGACAGCATACCCAGACAGCAAGAGACTCCGGGAAAGATCCGGTCCGGAGTCACTTTGCTATCTGGGTGCACTCACCACAGATGAACAATGAGTTTTTCAGGTGTCTCAGGGGTTAAAAAATATAAAATATCACAAAATATCTAATTAATTTATTTGTTTATATTATTCAAATATATTAAAATATTATTATTACCTTTATTTTACCATGAAGTGTCATTGAGATCATAGTCTCTTTTACAAGAGAGACATGGAAAAATATAATGTGTGCAATTTTTTTTTACATAAACAGTAGTAGAAACACACCAGCTGTGGCTGTTATGGGGTACAGACTCAATTGAATGTTTATGCGCTCTTGGCTAATTAAAACACGTTTGTCCTACAGAGGCTGCCGTAGCCAGGATTATGCAGTTGAATTAGGTGGGGTAAGAAAGCCAAACTCAGTTGTGTGCAGTCTGCAGTCAGCTGAGATTTGTTTTCTCAGTTTTGAATTATGTGTGTAAAATCTCACCACGTCTAGCAGCGAGACTTTACACACTGCACCTTTAAATGTATTATCAAAAAAAAAAAAAGCATAAGGTTCTGGCTCCTCACATGTGAATGGCATTGCTGTTGTTGCCATTTCCTTGGTGTAGTGGATTGAACAAAGGAAATAATTTGAAGAGATTACCTTTGGCTCTAAAAACTATGACAGCTAATTGACTTTGTGTCAAACGAGTTAATCAAAAAGAAAAAGAAAGATCAAATCATAATAAAAATAGGTACTGTCATAGATTCAGTGTTACACTAACAGCGATTGCATCACTGTGTCTAAAATTATTTAAAAAGCACTTTGCTACTTAGCAGAATAGTCAGTGTAATGCAGAGGTAAAATATTTCTACTCACTGTGAGTCAAACAGTAATAACGAGCTAAATCAGGACTATCATAAGGTGGTTCAGCCGAGGTAGGTTGTCATTAAACAGCTCTTACCCATCCAAAGCAGTCTTGTTATCCAGATTTCACAGCTGAAGTCTCTGGACTAAAGCCCAAAAGCTTGAGGCTAGTCCACATTTTTCGAATTTTAAAAATCTGATCATGAGTTACTCCTGGTTTGTTTTAATCACATAATGAAGATACATATTTTCAATAAGAATCCTTTAAACTGGTTATTAAAAAACTTGAGGCCAAGACACTGCCTACAGCTGGGACACTGCTTGTTAAGAGGTTAAACGTATATCTCTCTGGTATTTCTGAACTGCAGTTATTCATCATTTATTGGTTGTGATATGCTGACATATCAGTCACATTCCCCTCTGGACTTGTAAAAGGGTGCAAAATACCAAAAGGAATTTTCCTTATCCGGTCTTTATCCCATCTTTATTCACTGACTAATCTCATACAGAGGGTGTAGCAGTAATAACATTACACAGCCAGATGGAGAAGTTTGCACATACATTTTCAGTTTCATGTATTCATGGATTCAGGAGCTCTACATATTCAAACATTTTATAATAAAAGTCAGAGATGCATAATACTTTATGTCTGCTGCTGGAAACCCTACACCTTGCAGGAATGTGTGACAAATTTCTTGATATGTAAAGTACAAGTCAGGAGAAATCTGAAGTCTGGTGTTACACAGAAGAAGCCACAAACTTGATGTTGATATTACACAGTATTTACAAAGTTGGTGTTGATTCTCCTGCAAACTTCCACTCATGGTTGGATGGGATTTCTACACATGGGTGGCACAGTGGTGCAGTGGTTACCACTGTTGCCTCATAGCTAGTTCAGATTTCTGGGTTCAAGTATAGAGTTTGCATGTTCCCTGTGTCTGCAGTTTCTCCGGATGCTTCAGTGTTCCCCCAATGCCCACAGCCATGCAGTATAGGTTAACTGAAGGTTCTAAGATTTCAGTCTGATATGAGTGTAATAGGTCTTCTTCTGAACTTCTGACAAAGAAGACTGCTATTTCCATCTGCAGCAATTTATATTTTGCACCACGGCTCTGTTCTGGAACTTCCCCAACCTCCTATGTGGATATGTGGAATGCTTGAGTTAGGGAGCGCAGGAGCAAGGCCCCAGTTCAGAACAGAACAGACAGTACAGGCATCAGTGACAGCAGATATGACACTGATTAAGTCAGAAAATAAGGAGCTGAGCTTGAGGTAGGTTACAAGGTGGATTACAGATGAAGAGCTTAAATAGTATGCCCTCTATGAAATAACCATTTGGATATGTAGAAGTTAATCTGCCAGGATTGCAGCTGAGCTTGACTTTGTGTTGAATGTTGTGCTTGATTTGTCCTTGTTAAATGTTTTATCATTACTGCAAACACTCCGTTTGGTAGAGGCGAGCAGTGGTGCCTGGAAGGAGCATGGAGCATTCTCATATACAGCTCCTCCGCATAATGTCTAGACAAGTTCAGGGCTGCAGTGAATGTGTGAAAAAGTCTTAACAGACTCTAAAGAGTGTTGTGTTTTTCAGTATCCGACATCCTGTTGAGATGATCCCCCTCTCATCCTGTCTCAGGTCAGCCTGTAATACACTGAAACCCTCTTTGTTGTCCTTTCTTATGACACCACTCATACTTGTGAGGTTTGAGGATGTAGATCCAGCAGAGAGACTGAACCCCCTTCAGCTGACTTTAATGGACACACACAGTTACTACCCCTGGCAGCAGCACATGTCCTCATTTTTGGCCATCCTGTCATTAGCCTTCTCCATCCAATCCTGCGGGGAAAAATCAGCTCTAGCTCAGCCATCTGTCTTAGTGTTTAAGAAAGCGGCACAGTGGCAGGCCAAAAGTGCAGTCGTTTCTATCATGTCTGGGAATTCAGGCTGAATCCCTCCATTAACCCTCGGCTGCTTTTGCCCGGGGCCTCTTCTTCACTTTGATTAAAACAATGGCCTGCCCCACTGGGTGGCTGAGAGGTGTAGGGGGGCCTCACCTTGGGTGATGCCTTTTGAGATTCTTCTTTGGTAATCCCAGGCTTTTAGTGCTTTCAGGTAGCAGCTGCTGGTGTTCTCCAGCAATTGTTTCTTGTAGTGCAGGAGACTCAGGCTGACTGCTGCAAAACAGGCTGGACAAGCTTCAGAAGACACTGCAAACTGATTGAATCACAAATTCAATATGGTGATGCTTGGCCTGCCAGAGATTTCATAGCCCATTGCTTGCTTCCATCTTGATTTCCATCTTGATCTCTTTGACCAACTGGCATTGGCTTATTTCTGTGCTGATAGTAAGCTGAAAATAGGAAGTCAACCCCATAATGTCCTTGAAACCTGAACTATACACTATACACTACAACATATTTTTTTTAAATCCATCAGATTGCCAGATGAAGAAGTGTGATTCATCACTCCAGAGAACATGTCTCCACTGCTCTAGAGTCCAGTGGCAGCGTGCTTTACACCACTGCATCCAACACTTTTGCATTGTGCTTGGTGATGTAAGGCTTGGATGCAGCTGCTCGGCCATGGAAACCCATTCCATGAAGCTCTCTACACACATTCTTGAGCTAATTTGAAGGCCACATGAAGTTTGGAGATCTGTAGCAACTGACTCTGTAGAAAGTTGGTGACCTCTGTGCACTATGTCACTGACCCCACTCTGTAATTTTACATGGCCTACCACTTCATGAGTGGCTGAGTTGCCGTCCCATTAAAAGCTGACTGGAATATTTAGTAGTGAGGAAATTTCACGACTGGACTTGTTGCACAGGTAGCATCCTATCACGGTACCACGCTGGAATTCACTGAGCTCTTGAGAGCGACCCATACTTTCACTAATGTTTGTAGAAGCAGTCTGCATGCATAGCTGCTTGGTTTATACACCTGTGACCATGGACGTGACTGGAACACCTGAATTCAATGATTTGGATGTGTGAGTGAATACTTTTGGCAATATAATGTATAAAAGTAAATTCATACTACTAAGGATGGTGAAATAAAAACCAATGCTGAAGAAGTATCTGTGTGTACTCTATACAGCAGAGATGTACTCCAATCTGTTTAGAGGATGCAGTTCCTGAATGAGGAAAAACATCTAATATGTGGTCTCAAAATATAATAGTGTCATACCCAGGGAGAAAGATGTAAATGAAGTCTGCACACAAAGAAATGCATCTGCTCCCATGCTCACTGAAAATTATATTTATAAAGAAAACTTTAATGTGTCAGCTGTGCAGAGTTTGATGTTGCAATGTGGCAAAGACAGGGATTACATCAAAGAGTGAATCTGGGTTACATCTTATATGGTGCCTTAATCTTGTCAGCTCATCATAATAGTCTGCCGTAGCCTATTATGCATTACATCCTTCTTTCTACACTGGTAATTTTTATTCTAGTGGAAGTAAATAGGTTCACAGTAATGTAGCAATACGAATTATCTACATTGCTAGATAAATCAAGGCTTGCCATGTTATAATTTAGTTGGATATTGTGGCTCAAAATACATGCTGCTGTGCATAATTACTGTGAGTAAGTAATGACGCAAAGGCTGCTTTGGCTCTACCACTGAATGTGTCCAGAGCCAAACCAAAGATAGTTTGGTTTATGTCCAAATCAAGTTGCAGAGGAGTGTGTTGACATCCATTTATAGCTGACTGTGTGTGTGTGTGTGTGTGGGTGTGTGTGTGTGTGTGTGTGTGTGTGTGTGTGTGTAGTCGTATTGTTGTCTGTTAGTGTGGATGTAACAAAGGTCATGCAAAATTATTATTATTATTGAGTTTTAGTCCAATTTTAGTTTTATATTGAAAATAAGCATCTGGCTTGAAGGATGAATCTGAGAATCATCTCTGCATATTTTTTGTGATACATTTCTCTCTTTCAGGTCTGTGAGGCACTAAATAGGACATTACTATTTTGGGTGTGTTTTAGCTTGTCAGTGGTGCTAATGGTGATTATTTTTATGTCTTATGTATCTGTCATTCAGTTTAAATAAATCATTTGGCCAATAATGACCTTTTTTTGTTGGTTAATCCCAAATTCCAAGGACAAAGACAGGAATAAAAAAATTCCTCAGACATAGGAAGCTGAAAAATTGTCATGTTTTTGAATGACAAGTTACTTAAATGTTTTCTGTTATATTATTATATTTGACCATAAATGTGCACTTTCCATTCGGCTGCCTTGGTTTTGTGATTGTGCATGCCGAGTGCCACTACAGGGGACTTTTCTGCCTGAATGAATTTTAATCTCACTTTTTTGCTGTTTTTGTTTTTTTTTTAACACATGCAGGGACCTACATTGGATGCTTCCTGCACAACGCCAGCGATCGAGCCCTTGGAGGAACCATGCTTTACGACCTGCGCAAAATGACCAGTTCTTTGTGTCAAGACACCTGCTCAGAAAGGTAATGTGTTCGCAGCAGGCTCCTGTGAAGGGACCACAGAAAGCTCGCTGTGTGAGTAAATGCTTTGGATCTCAGTCTCCCCCATGAATGCCTCCTGTGTTTTGAGCTATAGCGGAGAGCCAGGTGGCTGGATGACAGTAAAAGATGAGGGGCCGAGGAGTGAGAGAGGGGAGAATGAAGAGCAGGCCAGGACAGAAGGCTTGATCTGTTGCAGAAAAAGGAAGAAGGGAGGTGTTTGTGCGTGTGTTATAGAAAGCTTAATGAGCTGACTTCAGCAGTCAGTGAATAAATGTGCTTTTCCTGTGGCCATGGTGTGGTGTGGTGTGAAAATCTCTGATTGGGTCAGTATAAGCTGAATAATCAGCACAGACATATCCTCAACAATCCTGTTAGGAAACATGTAGAGACAGGTGGAATTTTTCAAAGAGAGCTCAAGGAATGACCTGCTTGAATTATTCCTTTTCATATGTTAGCAGCTAGGAAGCAGTGTATCCCCAGTGAAACAGAACAGCAGAGGACAGATGGATACTGTCAGACTGATAGTTGGTACTTCCATCTCAAGCACAAACCCGCTCTCTGCCTGTCCACATGGAAGGCAGTCTTGTTACCTGAGCGAGCCAATTACTGCGATGAGCAAAAGTAAAAAGTCAAGGCAATTTATGAGGAAGCTTCAAAGGACATACATGAAAAGGTCAATTTTGATGAGGTCTCTGTCTTTCCCAAGGAGCCAGGATAAAGGAAGAGGAAAGGGGGGATGAGTCATAAGACCCTTGATATGTAAAGTACAGATCACAGGTGACTGCAGTACAGCCAGAAGAAGGCATTACACAGTCAGCAGAGTGCAGAATGAAAAGCACTGATGGATATCACAGGGGATCCTGTAGATTTAATGCTGGGAAGTTTGAGTTAAATGATAAGTTTGAAATGTTACCTAATGTCCTGTGGGAAAGCATAGCCTGAGGGCAGTAGCTTCAGGTTATGGATTGCCATCGGCTAGGGCAATAACTGTCAGTGTGTGTGTGTGTGTGTGTGTGTGTGTGTGTGTGTGTGTGTGTGTTTAGTGGTTACCAGTTTGCAGGTCTGGAGTATGGAGTTGAGTGCCACTGCGGGAATCGAATCAGTAGCCCTCGGGCTCCGGAGGAGGACTGTAGTCTGGTGTGTCGGGGTGAGAGAGGGTCTCCCTGTGGCGGTGTGGCCCGTCTCTCCATTTACAAGGTGGAGGAGCAGCTGCCAGGTCACAGAAAATGTGAGTCAACTTCCCTGAGGGAAGACACGGCACCGTTTACTATTTATACTCTACACTGCATTGAGGGAGGATCCTTAGACAAGAGAAGAAATGACTGAACTTTTTTAACTTAAATTTTATAAACAAAAGAAAAATTCAATTCAATTTGATTCAATTTTATTTATATAGCACCAAATCACAACAAACAGTCGCCTCAAGGTGCTTTGTATTATAGGTAAAGTCCCTACAATAATACAGAGAAAACCCAACAGTCAAAACGACCCCCTATGAGTAAGCATTTGGTGACAGTAGGAAGGAAAAACTTCCTTTTAACAGGAAGAAACCTCCGGCAGAACCAGGCTCAGGGAGGGGCGGTTGGGGCTGAGGGGAGAGAGACAGGACAAAAGACATGCTATGGAAGAGAGCCAGAGATTAATAATAATTAATGAATAAATACAGAGTGTAGTATAAACAAAGTAAGTAAGGTGAATGAAAAGAAACAGTGCATTATGGGAACTCCCCAGCAGCCTAGGCCTATAGAAGCATAACTAAGGGGTGGTTCAGGGTCACCTGATCCAGCCCTAACTATAAGCTTGATCATAAAGGAAAGTTTTAAGCCTAATCTTAAAAATAGAGAGGGTGTCTGTCTCCCGAATCCAAGCTGGGAGCTGGTTCCACAGAAGAGGGGCCTGAAAGATGAAGGCTCTGCCTTCCATTCTACTCTTAAGTATCCGAGGAACCACAAGTAAGCCAGCAGTCTCAGAGCGAAGTGCTCTGTTGGGGTGATATGGTACTATGAGGTCTTTGAGATAAGATGGGGCTTGATTATTGCAAGACCTTGTATGTTAGGAGAATGATTTTAAATTCTATTCTAGATTTAACAGGAAGCCAATGAAGAGAAGCCAATATGGAAGAAATATGCTCTCTCTTTCTAGGCCCTGTCAGTACTCTAGCTGCAGCATTTTGAATCAGATGAAGGCTTTCCAGGGATCTTTAGGACAGCCTGATAATAATGAATTACAATAGTCCAGCCTAGAAGTATTAAATGCATCAATTAGCTTTTCAGCATCAATCTGAGAAAGGATGTTTATAATTTTACAAATATTGTGCAAATGTAAAAAAGTGGTCCTACATATTTGTTTAATATGTGCGTTGAAGGACGTATCTTTGTCAAAAATGACTCCAAGATCTCTCACAGTGTTACTAGAGGCCAAGGTAATGCCATCCAGAGTAAGTATCTGGTTTGACACCATGTTTCTAAGATTTTTGGGGCCGAGTACAAGAACTTCAGTTTTATCTGAATTTAGAAGCAGGGAATTAGAGGTCATCCAGGCCTTTATGTCTTTAAGACATTCCTGCAGTTTAACTAATTGATTTGCATTATCTGGCTTCATTGATAGATAAAGCTGAGTATCATCTGCATAACAATGAAAATTGATGTAATGCTTTCTAATAATACTGCCTAAGGGAAGCGTGTACAATGTAAATTGGACTCTATTAGATAAATATGATTCAAACCACTGCAGTGCAGTACCTTTAATACCTATGGCATGCTCTAATCTCTGTAATAAAATGTTATGGTCCACAGTATCAGTATCAGTATCTTTGAACAGTCTGCTAGGAATGGGATCTAATAAACATGTTGCTGGTTTGGAGGAAGTAACTATTGAAGTTAACTCCGAAAGATCAACTGGGACGATAGAGTCTAAGCAAATACCAGCAGTGCTGAAAGCAGCGAAACATTACGATGAGTCTTTGAGATGGTTTTGAATAATTTTTTCTCTAATGTCTAAAATTTTATTTGTAAAGAAATCCATGAAGTCATTACTAGTTAAAGTGAAAGGAATACTCGGCTCTACAGAGCTCTGACTCTTTGTCAGCCTGGCTACAGTGCTGAAAAGAAACCTGGGGTTGTTCTTATTTTCTTCAATTAATGATGAATAGTAAGATGTCCTAGCTTTACGGGGGGCTTTTTTATGGAGCAACAAACTCTATTTCCAGGCTAAACAAGCATCTTCTAAGTTAGTGAGACACCATTCCCTCTCCAGCTTATGGATTATCTGCTTTAAGCCATGCATTTGTAAAGTATGCAAAGTCGTACGCAGTGAGGATATAAAACTATTGATGAGATAATCTACCTCACTGGGAGCAGAGTTTAAGTAGCTGTTCTGCACTGTGTTGGCACATGGCACTGAAGAGTATAATAATGAAGGAATTAGATCCTTAAACTTAGTTACAGCACTTTCAGAAAGACTTCTGCTGTAATAAAACGTATTCCCCACTGCTGTGTAATCCATTAAATTAAATGTAAATGTTACTAAGAAATGATCAGACAGGAGGGGGCTTTCAGAGAATACTGTTAGGTCTTTAGTTTCTATGCCATATGTCAGGACAAGATCCAAAGTATGATTAAAGTGGTGGGTGGGCTCCTTTACATTTTGAGAGAAGCCAGTTGAATCTAATAATAGATTAAATGCAGTGTTGAGGCTGTCATTTTCAGCAAAACGTCCGACTATGATGGCAGTAAAAACTGTGTGTCACACCAGCATGTGTAACACTGCCACATGCCAGTGTGTAACCAAAGCCTTATACATGCAGCACATTAGATTTCTCTGTCCTGGAACTATTGTACCTACATTACTTTGAACATGAGCTTAGAGGTTTATCTCATATGCACCATCCTGCTGCTGGAAATTCTCATAAAGTGATAGTTAGCAAATATTTTTCAACAATACCTGAAATAATTATTTATTTATGGTAAATGGTAAATGGACTAGTTCTTATATAGCGCTTTTCTACTCTTCTGAGCACTCAAAGCGCTATTTATCAGTCTGCTATCTTAAAATGTCTTTTTTGTTTTTATTTAAAGAGATTTTTTTTTTAGTAACAATTTTGATCTCTGAATCCCCCGTAGAAAAATTAATCAAAAAACATAGACAGCCACACCCAACTCTCAAGAGCACATTATATTGACTTACATTACAGCACTGAACCCTCACACGTGATTAAGCCCCGTCCTTAACCTAACCATACCCAAACATTTCCTGGTATGCTCCACTCACTCATTTTAATCTAATAAAGTTTTGTACTAAAGCATTATCAAACTTTGTGGGGCTTTTTTTTTCTTCTAATTTTCCCTTAAAGAAACAGACTTGGTTTCCATGTCCTTAGTGATCTTAGGGATGGTGCAGCTGCTCTATGTCCCATAGTTTGAGAACCACTGCCCCAGCACATGTCCCATTCACCCATCATTCACAGGGAAGCTAGACCCTATCCCAGCTGTCATCTGACAAGATGCTGGGCACATCCTGAAGAGGTGGGCACTCCATCGCAATGCTAGCGCAGACAATCACAAGTTCTTACATCTGCAGCCAATTTAGTATCACAGAATGCAAGCAAAGCTTCTGCTATCCCAACTCAACCACATGTTCTTCTTTGGTAGAATCCTAAACATTTAGTTTTAGAAGTTTGCTTCCATCACTTTTATTTGTTTTGTTTTTTCTGTTTGTTCTGTTTGTTGAGCTGGTCAGATTGTAATTCCATAATTTGTCAGTCAGCAGGGGTGCATTGTAGTTGTGTTGAGGGATGATTGTTTTGGAGACACAACCAGAGATAGAATGACTCACACTGGTCATCTTTTGTCTGGAACCACACAAACTTGCCTTACATTCATTTACTTCCTCTAAATGTAAGCATTTCTACTATGTACTTAACCATAACTTTTCTCTGTTCTCAACCTAACCTTGCCTTCACCTTAAAATTCCTTATAATGACTGTTATGAATAATATGCACCAAATAAATAGATAACTCTGCAGTTTTTTTTTTTTTTTTGAAGATTCACAGCCAGAAGCAAAGAAGAAACTTAAATGAATTACAGTGCAGAGCACAGCGGGATGGGACACGTATGTGTTTTAGTGCATAATATCACAGAAGGAAAGAGGGAGGTGTGTGTGTGAAATGGAGGGGGCTTTAGTTCTAAAGGATTATCATATAAAGGTATTTATCAGCCCATACATCATCCACACTAACAGACAACAATACACCTACACCACACACACACACACACACACACATAGCTTGACCTGATTTACATAAACTGATGCCACAGATTTATATCATATACAAAATAAATGAAGTAATAAATAGAGCGACAGTAAACACATTTAAACCATGAATAAATAATGAACAAACATTTAATAAGCTACTAACAAAAAGAATTGCACCAAACCCCTTCCTTCAGATAAAGTAAGTGGCGTTTACTCTTCACTCCAAATGTCCTTGTCCTAGTCATCTCAGACTGTGTGACAGACAGGCTGAGATGTGTCAGCATTTCTTCAGATGATGTTTAAATTGACAAATCCTTCCGTCACTGCTCCTACAGTCATATATCTGTCTGATGCACACCTACAAATCTCATGTGCTGGAAAGCAGGCTGCGTTACTGCAAAAGCCATCTGTGAGCTGTCATCTGTTGATCCTCAGACATGCATGGGTGACAAATCCTGTTGGTTCTTGTATTTCTGTAGTATTTGTAATAAAAAATATTAAGAAAAATATAACAGAATAATGCAATTTCATGTCATTGCTTCCTCTGGGAAGATGTTCTTAACAAAAATGTGGGCAGAGAAGATAAGTTGTATTACTGTGCATTTGGAATCTGTGCTTTGTTTTTTATTACACTTTATGATTTAGACTGATTAAACAGGCACTCCCTTGCATTATTATGCTTAGTGTGGCTTTAAACTCAACTGGTGGTATTAGTTTGGAATGGAGTCCACTCAATGACAGTCACAATGTACAGTTATGGTCAGTTTACATTTACTCATCATGGGCATGAATGTCATAGTAATTTTGGGCTTTTAATGATTTCTTTGAACTGTTCTTGCTGGAATGATTGTATAGCATCTTTAATGACCTTAACAAACAAGAATTGGGTGCACAAGTTTGAATTTATTTGGGATTTGCTTTAATCCACACAGGGTCAAATGTATACATACACGCCCACTAATATTTGGTTAAATGTCCCTTAGCAAGTTGCACCTTGACAAGACGCATTTTGGTAGCCAACAACAAGTTTGTGGCACATTTCTGGCTGGATATTTGACCTCTCTTCTTGGCAGAATTGGTAGAACTGGAGTTTATGTAAATTGGTTGGTTTCCTGGCACAGATTCTGCTTGTGTAGTCCAGAAATTTCCAATAGGGTTGAGGTCAGGGCTTGAGGAAGGCCATTCCAGAAGTTTAATGTTAGCCTGATTTATCCCCACAAAAAGCAGATCTGATGTGTGTTTGGGATCATTGTTTTGTTGGAACACCTTTATGTTTCCAAGTTTGATTTGAGGTGAACTTGAAGAATTTGGAGGTAGTCGTCCTTCTTCATTATTCCTCGCACTTCATGCAATTTATTTTAGATTTTTCTTCTTTTTTAATTTGGAAGACTTTAAGAAACGCGTGGTACCAGCACCGGCCACTGGCCTCGCCTTTACTCTTCCAAACATACCTCTTGTCATTGTGGTGAAATAGCTCAGTCTTTATCTTAGTCGACCATAAAACTTTTCTCCAGAAGGTCTTTGTCTTGTCCGTGTGGGCAGCTGCAAATTTCAGTCAAAGTTAAAGGTGTCAATTAAAGGAACAGTTCAAAGAAACCATCAAAAGACCTCAAATTAGCATGATAATCATGCCCATGATGAGTGAATATGAGCTTCTGACTACAACTGTATATTATTTGACATTTACATTAAGATGAATACTTAAATTTGCATTGTCTTAGCAGAATGTTGCACAAAGTTAATATACCACATGCTTTTGACCTGTGTTGTTTTTTTGTATGATCCTTACTACTTCATTTTACTTTTAAAACTTCCCTGACAAGCCCATCATTCTTCTTTGTTTTATGGCTAAACTCTTGAACTAAACTAATTGTGTATTAGCCCCACAATAATGTGACACATTCAGCTGTACTGACCAACCATAGCTTTTTCTTACAAAAACGGTTCTCACTTGTGTAAAGATATGCACCCCCTTCCTGTTGCAGTCAAGGGCGAATCCATTATATAAGCAGTTGATAATCATAAACAATATTAATATTCATGACTGGAAGCTTCGGTGTCTCTGGAGATTTGCAGCTGACTTGTGAATGTATTATACTGTGTACCAGAAATCAGCCAAGTATAGAAAGATAATTATTGCAGATATACTTTGCATTTACATTTCTTTGAAAATCTGACATTTGCTACTTGTTTGTATAGAAATAAATGCTCCTTAATGGTGACCAAAGCAGGGGAATCTTGTGAAATGTGTTTTGCTGTCACGAGCAGGCGGCTATGGCTTATCATCTGTGTGTGTTTTTTTCCGCTTTGCAGTCAGAAATGTTCACTACCGCGGTTGCTTCAAGTTGCTGAAAAGCGCCATCGGCACTTTCCCCATCTACTCCTTTCAGCCAAACCTAACCACACAGTCCTGCATCGAGACGTGCACTGATAAGGTTTGAATTTATTCTCTCCAAATTACAGAACTGGTGATCAATTCATTGCACACATTACTTGTGGTTCTCCACTCAGAGAGCTGTCTTCACTCCCAGGAGAACACATGTAGGAGCACAGAGCTCCTTGGATTTTTGCTGAATATTTTAGGTTTAATGTGGCTGTAATGAGATGTAGATACTCTGCATCCTGCACTGAGATCTTACTCTGTGCAGCTGTGTCTCCTCCAAAAACAGAAAAAATGTCTGGTAGAAATATTGGCAGTGACCGCATTGTGATTAATTTTCACAGTGTGGTGTGTGTTTACACATGCATATCTTTTCTAAAAAAAATTCACTCCAGTGTCCTCATGTGACATTGAGCATTCTAACCTCATGTCACCTGGAAAAGTGAGAAAAAATAATGAAGAAAAATGAAGCGAGGAGTGGGGATGTGCTGCAGACTCGCTTGCTGAACTGAGATGACACATCACCCTTGGCCGGAATAGAAGTCTATGGAGAGAAAAATTGGTGCGATGAGTCATGTGACAACCTGGAGAATATTTGTGCTTTTGGTTCATAGGAGCTCCCATTGGCTTTGTTCAAGAAACCCCACTGTTTCTGCACATGGACGTCACCTCTTTTCAGTCTCAACCAGCAGTCAGATAAGCAGCAGTGTGTGGGGAACCGCACCGTCACCTCTGCACTCACAGCTTCGCCAGAGCCTGACCACTACCAAGTGTATCACACACCCGTGCTTGGTGAGATATTTGTTACACAAATGCAACAATGTGTCAGTCATCTGCAAATGATATTTTTGAAAATGTAAATGTACTATTTCAAGCCCATCCCACTCTGCCACTCTCATTTTTAACGATCACACGCTGTAGGTAAAATTAGAGATTTGCTTTAATCCTGAAAGGAAAAAAAAGGTGGAAAGTGAGAGACTTTCTGTGGCTACTGTGTTGTTTTCTTGGGTCAGATGATTTAGTAAATGACAAAGAGGAAATTACACTTGAAAATAGTCTTCATGCCAAACTTCATGAAATCTCAGTTCTGATCTGTTTCTTTGCTCTTGCAATCATGCTGCAGTTTGTGCCACGCAAAGGAAGCTCATCCATTTCAGGCTCTCTGCTACAATGCTTACTGATATATTTTGATATGGTGCAGACACAGCTGAAAAAACTATCCTTGTAGACTCCAGGTGCAAAGAGAGGATGTTTCTGCCTCAAAGATCCAGTTCCCTCGTGGCTCTTTCTAGCTTTCCCGGGGCAGGCAACACCTGGGTACGACACCTGATTGAGCTTGTGACTGGCTACTACACTGGCAGCTTCTATTTTGATGGCACACTGTACAACAGAGGTGGGGAGAGCGCAGTCTAAGTCCTGAAATGAGAGTTTAAGTGGGTGCTTGATGAAATATTGCCTACAGCTGACTGTTATCTATTCATTTATTCATTGGTACCAGGTTTCAAAGGCGAGAAGGACTACTGGAAGAGTGGTCGCAGCATTTGCGTAAAGACCCATGAAAGTGGGCAGAAAGAAATTGAGATGTTTGACTCAGCCATCCTGCTTATTCGCAACCCTTACCGCTCTTTAATGGCTGAATTCAACCGCAAGTGTGCCGGACACTTAGGACATGCCACAGATGCCCAGTGGAAGAGTAAAGGTAATGTAATGCAACAGAATGAAGTGGTTTATGGCTCAGATGAAGGTTATTATAGTTACTGCTGCATAATGTCTTGCTGTTGGTGTCACAGCAACAGCAGACAAGAGGTCACTATGATTGTGAGCACATCATGACGCTTTATATTTACAGTGAGGTTAGCACTCAGCACTCGCTCCCAAATATCCAACCTTTAAGAGAGTCTAAATTTGTTTGAACTTGGTTGAAAGGTGAAAAGTTCAGGTTGTTTTTAAGATCACAATTCACATTTACCCACTGAGCAATTATCTGTTGATTAGAGGTCTAAAAGATAGCAGTCGAGGCTATAATTGGGTTAAATTTGGTGTGGTAGACATCAAGCTCACATGTTGGCGTGGTATAAAAAATATACCATATTTCTGCGGTTTATTAATACATTTCATTTACATCCACACAGTGTCCACTCCAGGTACATGGACAAATATTACAAGATGGCAAAACCCTTTTTTTCCAGTTACTATAACTACCTAATAAAGTTTTTACTTGCTCAGAGTTTTTAAATATCTGTCTGTCTCCACCCCGGTACAGTGAAGTTAAAGAAAACAGCGTTCATGCTGCTCACAGCGCTGAAAATATTTGACTTTAAGAAAACTGTGAAAAAGCTTTTTTTTTTTGCTCCCACTGAAAGCTATTGACAGCAGATGAGTGTGGACTGAAGGCTACTGCTGCAGCATCATGTTGCTGAGCCACCAGCATTACTTCTTAACCGCTTTTGTTACAAAATTTAACTATAAGATGTCACGAATGTCACAAAAGGTTCAAATATTTCATCTCTGACACACTTTAGTCCAGTTTTAAAGATGAACTCTCACATACTATTCTATTCAATTCAGTTTTATTTATATAACAACAAATCACAACAACATTCGCCTACAATAATAATAATAATAATTGGCTGCTATTACAAAAAAAAAAACAGCCAATTCCACAACCGGTTATGTGAAGCCAACATTGTACCATTAGTAGAGCTCTAACAATGAAGCAGTCACAGATAGCTGCGCACAGGTGTGTATGCCTGTGGTATACTGCTGATTTCTTGCCAGCTGGGTCGTCTTCTCTCTGTCTTCTTCCTGGTTGATATTCCAATTTCAATTTTTTTTTCTCAAATGATGATAAATGATGTTTATCATCTGATTGCAATGCATGAAATCATATGATTTATAGTCTTCACCTTGGGGGCAATGACGTTGAAGTTATACAGCCTTTTGAAATGCACACAGTGGAGCTCTCTACATCTTTTCCACATATTGTTTTTTTTTTTTTCAGTTTGTGCCATAACCAGTAGAAAGCTGCTATTTTGAGTCATAATCTCATTCACACAGTGATCGATAACTCAGGTGGTGTGAATGGTGTCTATACATTTATCTGTAGTTTAGGTGAACTGAGCCAGTTAGGTTTATTAAAGCCTGGAGTCCAGCCTGTGACGTTGTAAAATTTATACTTTGGTTCCAAAATCATTTTCTTCAACAAAATTCTAGAGAATACTCAGCATAATGATGAACTCTAACATCTATGCATGATTCTTGATGACATTAGATATAATTAATCCAACTGTACCCTCATTCACCTGCAGAATGGCCGGAATTCGTCTCCAGCTACGCCCCCTGGTGGGCATCTCATGCCGTGAGCTGGCTGAAGTTTGGACATCGCCTCCTGGTTGTGCATTATGAGGAGCTGCAGCGAGATCTTCTCCCCCAGCTCCGGCTCATAACGGCCTTTCTAAACATCACTATGACAGAGGAGAGGTTTCTGTGCGCAGAAAGCAACCAAGACGGGCATTTCAAACGCTCAGGGGCTCAGCAGCCCTCCTTTGACCCATTCACTCCTGACATGAGACAGATGATCGACTCCTTCATTCACACTATTGACCAGGCCCTGCAGAGCAGGAACTTTAGTGGACTTCCAGAAGAATATCTCCCTAGATGATGATCTGAAAAGGTCATAAGGTAGTTCTTTAAATGACTGGTACAGCAGATGTGTGTGAGAGGAAAGGTTTTCAGCAAGTGTTCTGTGGGGAGCAGGCACACGCTGGCTGATACAAGTGGCCCATCTGACTATTTAATAAACCAGGCACACTGTGAATGCCTGAAGAATCACAGAAACTGTTTAGAGGTAACTGGAGAAAACATGACAATTCATCGTGAAATCCCACGATGAACAGCTACAAAAGTCTCAAGGCCAGGACTGCCTCTGTGCCAGCAGCAAAGATGACGACTACTCAGAGAGGATTTGACATGATTTGTTAGCCAGCAGATTTGGGATTATCAACCAGAAAGCCCAAATCCACGACTGTTCAGTTCTGTTTGGCTAATTTTGTGGGGGTTTATATTTTATATATATATATATATATATATATATATATATATATATACATATATATATATATATATATATATATATATATATATATATATATATATATATATATATGGCTTAATGGACATGAGCTCAGAGATCTGTTGATGACATGGAAAATTTCTCCAAACTGTGTATAAAATATGTTTCTATTAGCATTTTCTTTCATTAAACACATTCATTTTGAGCTGATTTTAGTTGTGTGCACTGGCATGACTTGAATTGTGTTTTACTTTAATGCTACCAGGTGAGGAGGGGGTGGCTCTGTCTCAGTGGGTTTGTGTTAGCAGTTTGTCACAACACTTCCAATTTTAAGGGTGACGTTGAGAGGGTTTGTGTATCTGCTGTTCATTGTGTAAGCACAAACAAAGCTACAAAGAAAAAAAACACTTATGTTCACGGTAGAAACATGAGCAAAAAACTGACTTAACGCACAAGTGCAGATGTAGGGTTTTTTTTAAGCGTCCCTGCTGTAACGTGGAAGAACAGTGCCACCTGGTGGCTGAATTTCAAGCACTGCAATGAAACGAGCTCTAATGCTTTAGACTGAGGACGTGCACGCATCAATCAGCTTTCATTAATTGTACTATATTTCAAAATAAGTGACATCATGGATGTGACACAATATGCTTTTTAAAATCTGTGAGCAGGATACCGTACTGATATTTTAATATCTCAAGAGCAAATCAGGGAATAAGATGTGAGCAGTCACATCTTACTGTGTCTCATTGTGGTAATTTACCAGCTAGAAAGAGATGAGAGCCACTGCAGCACAAAGATGTCTGTCACGGGCGTTGGTACAAATTCTTTTCGCTGCAGTCACCATTAGATTTTTAGCTTTTGGCTGAGGCGCATTGTTGTATCTGTGTTAATTGACAATATACCAGCAACACATGAATATATTGAATTCCACCACAGACTGAATTACCACAGAAAATTAAGTAGAGCCAGCACCTCTCTGATGTTGCCAACACAATCTGAAATTTAAACATTCATAGAGGTGGAATTCAGACAGGACTGTTGTCATTGTGTTCATTCACTGCCACAGACACACAACCGAGCCAAAGATTTGTCTCCTCTGTGAGCCACATGTAAAAGTAAGCTTTACACCAACATCCAGCCTTTTGAAGAAGCCTCAGTCCCTGCTTTTGCTGATTTTGGACCCTACTGGGAACTTTGTCATTGTAACAAACATCCCATTTCAATGCTGACACTTTGTACAATCTGGACCTCTTCTTTGTCTGCTGAGCAGTAGATAAGCACATACACACCCATCTGATACATCAGAATAGAAGGTTCAGTACAAAGAGAAGATCTGAGGCAGAAGAGAGCTTTTGAAGTCAGACATTCAGTCATAGAAAGAGAGAGGGAATGCAAGAAGGTGGACGTGGTGCTGCTTGCTTTTCTGGTTTATGGGAGTGTTATCTCAAATTCTTTGACACAAAGTACACATCACACCAACATCATGTTACAACCAAAACAGTTTGGTTTGTACAAAAATCCCATACATGTATACACTCATGAAAAATAAAACCATCTATTGGAAATTGTTGGCTTTTTATACAGAGTGAGTTCACAAAAAGTACTGCATACTGCAAGGTAAAGATAGTATTAGAGGGAGAACCTCAACAATCTGACAGCCTCTTATGCACGAGCGCTTGGCATAGTAAAAGACTGAATTAGACTCAAGCAGTGGCAGCCATCTCCCCACACCACCTACTAGGTGATGAGGTGAAAGACCCACAAACAACAACAAACACAAACTATGTGAGAGAGCAGCCTAATGTTTGTGGCTTCAGATTAGGGTGGTGTAAGCTCCTTCACTTCTTCAACAGATACATCTGTGGATTTCATTCCTCTGTGGAAAAACTAAGTGGAGCTAGTGCTGCCCCCTTTAGCAGCTGTGCAGCTTAACTGTCAGCTAGTATCTGACATCAGTTTGCAGGAAGTTTTTGCAGCAAAAATTCTTCAGTTGTGAGATGTGTGAGAGTTTTGTACCATGCACTGCCTCTTTCAAACCCTCTGGCAATTTCATGGGTTTCAAATTCTTTGACTAAAGCAGCCAATAACCCCGACTTTGTTCTTCCTGAGCCATTGCTTCGGATATTATCCTGTTGAACTGTCTGCTTGGATAGCCTTTATCTTCCGGCAGTTTTTAAAATGATGCAGAGCTCATAGTTGAATCAGTGACAATTGAATGTCTGAGGCAGCAAAGCAAGAGCATTTCTATACTTCAAAGTTTCTGTGCAGAAAAATTCCCTTTTGTCCGTGCCAATCATGACTGTGAAAAAACGTATTTATCTTTCCTTCATCTGTCCAGAGCTCAGGTCCAAAGGCCAGGTCTTTAACTTCACGCTCACTGGCAAAATGTTGCTTAGCTCCAGTGTTCCTTTTGGAACAGCAAAGAATTTCTTCTGGCACACCTCTGCTGCATTTATGATTCTAAACACATGCAATCTGATAATAACTACCTGCAGATGCTGTGGTGGGATTCCTTTTTACATCAAACAGTGTGTTGTTAGGCTCAATTTGCTGGGACTGCCAGTTTTAGGCTAATTGTCAATCATTTAAAATCTACTAGTCAATGATTGTCTTTACAGTGGAGTTATTCATTTTAAATAATTTGGAGATCTTTTCATATCCTTTGCCAGATGATCAGGCATCCACAAGGCTACGATGACACCAGAGAACAGCAGGTTTGAGGTTTGTGTCAGTCCCAAAGAAAGCTGTACACACTGGAAATTAATCTAAAAGCCATCATTTCAATGTTATGGATTATAAGGTGATAAAAAAGTAGGGGTGTATGTTTTTGTGTGACATATTTGAATTTTATGTGCCATTTGTCAGTATATCATCTTCACTGCTTTGTTTCAGTGTTGGCCCTGCGACAGGCTGGTGACCTGTACAGGGTGTACCCTGCCTCTCGCCCTATGTCAGCTGGGATAGGCTCAGGCGCCCCCGTGACCCTGAACAGGATAAGCGGAAGTGAATGGATGGATGGATGGATGGATGCTTTGTTTCAAAGAGGATTAAATGTTTGCTTATTGATAAACATAAAAAAAGCCAACAATTTCCATTTAGTGGCCATCCACCCATTGTCTTCCACTTATCCTTTTCACGAGGGCTCACAAGAGAGACAGATGATCACATTCACCTGAAACCTGCATGTCTTTGGACTGTGGGAGGAAACCGGAGTACCCAGAGAAAACCCACACAAACACCACACAATTTGGATTCAAAACCAGGACCTTCTTGCTGTGAAGACACCGTGCTTGCCTTATTTTGTATCATTATTATTATTTTTTCACAACTGAAGAAGCCTTTCAGATTAGAGGTGAAATGTCTTCAAGAAACTTAAAGAAGTCCAGTCGCCCTTTTTCCAAGCTCCAGAGACTCCACTTCCAAAGCTGCGTGTTTTAGTTTCTACTGTGAAATCTGACTTTGTTCTTTCCTACACTGATGTTAATATCACTTATTCTCCATTTTTTTAATGCAGAGAATATATTTCTGAAGTTATTTGATGAATATTTGAGATCCAGTCACACACAGCCATTAAATAAAGAATGTTTGTGGTGGGGAACAGAATCAGCTGCTAGTCGACAAGCTTCATCATTTTGATTGTCTGTAACAGTTGTGTTACTCCCAGAGGATTGAATGAGTTTGAAAGTTAGCTCAATTAGTGAAGCAATGCCATAAGGCCTCACAGTCAGGTGTCTGTCATAAACACTGCATGAACTGACAGCTAGACTGGGTTAGATTAAGACATACAGCAACATCTGCTTAAACAGTACGGGATGTCAGAAGCGGTTTCCTTATTGGCTTTTTCTCCCACTGATTTGCTGACATAAAAATCATCCAAAGTGCAGAAAAGAGAATATTTATTTGACTAAAAGGAGAACGTTGCACAGGAAGAGAGTGGAGCAAAGAAAGACGCAGCCAGATTGCAGATGCCGTTGCTCTCACTCCTGTCACATGGACACGAATTGGGCTTGTTACTTGACCGGCACAGACAGTGGGATCAGACAGTCCTGACAGCTCATGAGGAATCTCAAAGGACACGCAATGTCAATGTCAGTAAGGCTTCAGTGTAGTCTCAAACAAAGTATGGAGAGAAGAGAAGAGGTCTCAGTGACATTAAAACAGCCAGTGCACATAAACCGAACTACAGAAGTCCTAAAAGCCTCAGAGTGGGAAGTCATTCATTTTATGCTTCAACATGGAGTGCAGCATTCAAGGGCCATTCAGCAAGAGTAACTTTGCTATTAGGTCCTTAAATATATCATGCTTTCAAGTGATGTTCTACACACAGCATTTTAACTCTAATGGATTATTTATTGTATTGCTTTACTTGGTTAAAAGATTTAAATATTTCTGAAACAGGAGGTGGTACTGATGCCTGCAGAAAATCACTTTAGATACGGCCATCATTTGATTTACAAGGAGCTGAACCTGATATGATTTACAGCTAATAAGTACAAAACGGTAGATGAACCAAATGAAAGATTGATTCAGCTGTAGTTACTAGACTGCTTCCTTGCATATTCTGTTGTAAAAGCATATATTGACTTCTGCCCTTAACAATCGCTGATGAGTCTCATTAATATCTTTATACTCACTTCTCACTCTGTTGCTCCACTAAAGAGTGTGGCTGTTTTTTATTTGAATAAGATGTATTTGGGTAGAGGGTTGGAGAGTGAGACTGAAAGTAAAAGCTTGTGTCACATGCTGGAAGTGTGACAGCTGGCAACTCTAAATACTCATATCTGTTCCTCCGGACAGGCAGACTATCATAACCAGCACAGCACAGTATGTTTAGGTCCATGACTCATAAAAAAAATCTCCCTAATTTTTCCAAACACATATTGGTGCTTCATTAAACCAACAATATTACTGAATTTGTCCAGTTCTCATTTCCTCTTTGTCATTTGTCTTCTTGCCCCTGTTAAAGTCTAAAGGAGGAACCAGGATCACTCATCAGATTTGGCAGCAAGGGCCAAATGACTCCCTGACACCCATTAGTTCAATTTCAGCTGTTCCAGTTTGAAACTACTAATGTACTGATTTTACTCATTTACAAACCATAATGCTGCCTGTAAGTCATCCTGTCCCTCACATCTGATTAGCTGGACGGTGATACCCACACTGAATACACTCTTTTATTTTACTGGTGTTCATTAGTCTGGTTAATTGACTTCATTTCACTTCATTCAGCTCAGCCTACAGTAACAGCAAGTTTGAATTAATGAAAAACTAGAGAATCAGCAAGACCCCATCACCTGAAATGAATGGGAGCAGCTACTGGGGGCTCTAATGAGAAATTTATGGCTGTGCTCGACTATTGTTATTTAGAAATGAGAATTCCAGTTGCAGTTAATATTAAAGGATAACTAAAATGGATCAAGAAATTTGAAGAATTGGTTTAATAATCAAAACAAATAATAAATAAACACTAAATTAAAACTAGATTTTAAATAGCAACTGATTTCATGC